>JAFIRS010001161.1:307500-422690 GCA_018342105.1 Gonioctena quinquepunctata | reverse complement strand
CGGATTTTTTTCACATTTTCCCCAAACCCTGAATTTTATGAGTGTATATTTTTGAACGGAGTCCGACGAAATCTGTCATCATGCACCCGTTCGCATCATCTTTCATCAAACCGGGAATTTTTTTTTGTTTACCTGGGAATACCGTACAAGTTTTCGCATGGGTAGTCGCTCGTATCGAATTTCCCCAAAGTTCCCCCCGATGAAACCCTATACACATCATCGCATTTAATTTCGTATATGGGAGAATCCGTATCCGTGTACATCAACTCACACTGATTGGTCTCTTTTTTTTTTAAACATAAATTTATGGTGGAAATCGTAGACGAAAATTTTTGGATATATCTAGAATAACCATACCGATATAGGGGGGTTTTTTTGAATAGCAGTTCAGATCTGTTCATTCGATAGCCATAAATTTTTCCGAAGATTTCGGTTGGGGAAATTTTCCCCGGGTTACTTATTGGGTTTTTTCGCCCCAAAACCTACCCCCCCATTTATTGACCTTTTTCCCCCACTCTGTGCCCTAATTTTTTTCGTAAATTTTTTTCGCTGATGTTTTAAACCCAAATTTCCCAATATATAAACATTTACCGAAATACCGGGGATTTTTTTTCCAAATTTTTTTTTTAAAATTTTTTGGGGGCCAAAGAGTTTAAATTTCCCAAACCCCCTCCATATTCAGTACGGTAGACCAATGAGGGTATTTTGATGTACGCCTGTATTTACTTTAAGGGGGTAAAAGAGCTGACACGATTCCCCCATCCGAAACATTCGTTGTCGTCGGTATTTCCCCGTTAATACAAGCCTGTTTTCAGCGGTTGGGAATTTTGATGAAAGATAAACCCCCTTTCCCCCAAACCTGATTGATTATTTCACTTCCAGATTTAGGGGGTTTTGTAATGCCCACCCGCTTTTCTTTCCCCAAAAAAATGCCCAATTTATGTCCCAATTTATCTACAACAAATTCCGGGAACCCCCTTTTGAAAAATCTTTTCCCCCTATCAATTACTTCGTTTTTAGTATTGAGATATTTTAAATCGAGGTTTCCCTCATCCAAGCCCATTTTGACAAATTTCCCGCAAAAACAAGTATTAACCTTCAGCATGGGGAATGTTTTCAACATGTTATTGATTCTACGTTTGAAAAGGCTGAAGGCGTCTTTGGAAAATTGAATGGTATCTTTATGTGTCAAATTTATGATTACCCCTGTACGAACTCGTCCCCGGAACGTCGACTTTAAATCTTCCCAAACAACTCGGCTTTTTAGATTTTTTCTGACAGCCAACCCCTGACCCTCCACCCCTAAATGTTTAATGAAATTACGACATGTTTTTAAATGGCCCAAATTTGTTTCCAATTTTCTCAGTATTCCAATGGAACTGTTGGCAGAAATTTTGATACCCTTTCTACAAAGCCGAATACTATAAGTTAAATGTTTTAGCTATGATTCGCGTTCCATTGGACTGGATTTTTGTTTGAGAAGTTTTTGAGCCTCCTTGTATTTAATAATCATCTCATCGCTGAGAGCGGAAATTTGTTCAGAATTCATGGTTATTTAAAAAAACGAGAAGAATTAATGCTTTTTCACAAACAAAATACAGATATAGTTTTCTCTCTCTCTCTCTCACCTTGATTTCATGGAATCGAATACAGCCGTCCTAGTTGTCGCCGTCGTGGTGGATGGGGGCCTTAGTTTTTGTTGATGCTGATGATGAATGGTCTAGTTTTGGATGAATTCAATGACTGGTATCTTCGTTGTGGATGGTTTTATGATAATCGAATATTCTCGAGGTTTGAACTCGTCGATTTTCGGTTGTAACACCTCGAATACCCTCCTTGGTAGGAAGACTGATTTGGTTTCCAAATCGGCTACAATTGTGTCCCCGTACTTCGTTTTGACTGCTCCCAATTTCTCGATTAGCATAGGCTTGTTTAGCGGCAATGTTGATAGAGCTACGGTTTTCCTGTAGCTACTGCTCGCAACAGCGTTTATTTCTGCAAGATTCATCTATAATGAATAAACAATCCCTTAAAATGTTTTGCAGAAAAAACAATCCCTCCCCGTAAACAATTAGAAAAAACCCCCACCCTCGATATATGAAGAAAAAAACTCAAAGTACCCTTTTGGCATACAAAAAAAAAGGTTTTGAAAAAAAGTAAAACAATAAAATAAAAACTTACGTTTTTTAGATGTTTGGTAGATGCACATACACAAACTCAGAGAGCAAGAAAGAGAGCACTGAATAGAACGATGTTCACAGTTCAGAGGACAGATGAAGAATGAAGCTGACGGTGGGTATCGGTCACTCACATCAATTTCCTACTACGCAATTTGAAAACTGCCAATTCGACAAAACTCTCAGAACTGGATGATGCAAACGGATCCGTCCCGCTTCCATGTCGCCGATAGTGCCTTAGCCAGCTTAGATACAAATACAAATAGTAATCATTTGACTTATCCCGCGGTTCGAGCGTGCAGCTGCATACTCTCTTATCTTGTTAATGTAAACAAACTCTTTCAAAGGATGCCGCCGATATCTTATCTCAGTTAATGTAAACAAAGGATGCCGCCGATATCCAGTCGCTTAAATAAACAACTAGAGGAAAGTGCTGACGTAGATAATATTCCTGCAAAGACTTGTCGGTTGAGTCATGGCCGCATCATCACTGCTGGCTCCTCCCACTTTCCAAAATGGCCGCCGCCATTCACTGATCACGTGTCATTCAGTCTTTTGTCCGACCAATGCCGTTGACGAATGCAGCTATTGGTTGACACCCCCATTTCAATCTGGCTGATGCTCGGCTATTGGATAGCGGCCGGCGGCTATCACCACTCTCACGACCTATCACAGCTCTCCCCACCCCTACTCTCAATCACACACTCCCATACACAACATGGCTGCCATCAATGCGACCAATCACAGACCACTCACTCCCAACCTTTCTCCCTACCCACATACAATCACCACCCCCACCCCTCTCATTGAACCGCCATTTTTTCACAAATTCCTCACACAACGAACCGCCCATGACCGCTCACGAACATGGCGACGATCTCAACCCAGTGGCGGCCCCCAAAACCATGCAGGGGTTCGGGGCCACTTGACTCTCCTCTCCATACATGTATCACTCCCGCCGTACATACATGTATCACTGTTTTTATAAATGCAATTCCTAGGGGGGTGAGAGGGGGGGGGGAATAATAGTTTGTGTAAGGGTCCCGTTAGTTTTGAAGTGAGGGGCATAAAAATTGGTATTTGAGGTCTTTGTTACAAATAAAGAAATACGTGTTTCAATATTTTTAGAAATTATGTCCCTAACCAGATGAGTGAATTTGTAATAGTCGTCACAAAAAATACAGGGTTCAACACGGACGAAGTCGCTGGTACCAGCTAGTTATAGTATATAATAGTTAATAATTGGAGTGAGGTGGTTGAGTATTTTGAACGTAATCCAAATTGAAACCCTAGTATTCAATACCTACCGTAACAAATTAATATAGTTTTTTTTGCTAATTCAAGGGACTTTTTTAATTTTAACAATTTTATACGAGTGCAAATATTCGGTTTTCAATAAAAACATGTTTTAATAATTTGTGAATTACTTGTGTAGTACCCTTGCAAATATTTGAGATTTTCCGAGTAGACTAGTGATGTTAGTGATTATTTTTCCGATTTAATTTTTTTTCCGATAATTGAATTGAACGCCATTTTTGATCTCATGAAAACATGAAAAATGATTCAACTCTCCTTTGATTCCATATGCATGAAGGATGTAATTCAGAAAAAAACAAACATCATTCAAATAATCATTAAAATAAAACAAAATATTCAAGCTTTCATTCAAATGCATAAAAAAAATGTTCTTTATTCAAAACCAAGCCGTACAATGTTCTCAAATTGAAATTTGAGAGTATCATCTTTGTAGTACAAACTTTTGAGTCTGTTACTCACAGAATAACATATGTGACACTTTTGAAAAAAAATATTTGCATGGTAATTCAACATAATTTTTTTGTCTATTCATTTTTATTCGATTCTCTGCAGTCATTAATAGAATCCGTCATCTTGAATTCTTAAGTTTTTACAAAAAAAATCATCTTTGATTTCAAGAACCCCTAGATGCCAATTTTGAAAAGAAATGGACCATGAATCACACATCTTTGGACCATAAATCACACCACCATTTTGGAGGCGCCATCTTAATAATTTGTCATACAAAATGTCATAATACGTGGTCACTCGAATGAGGAGCACCTGGGAATTCAGAGTCGATTTGAAATGGGACAAATTCCAATTGCAATATCTGAACCTGATAGACAGAGTGCAACTATATATTCTGGTTGGATTTGTTCCTTCATGTAATAATAATAATAAGATTTTCAGTCCAATGAAATTTGTTCCAAAATCAAATGATTAAAAAAAACTTTTCGACTACCCTTTCATTCGAATGCACCAAAAAAAAAATAAGTTCTTCGAATGTGTGACGTGGGTTAATCTGTGAGTAACAGATAGATATTTTTCCTTTTTAGTGCATTAGAATAAAAGATTGATATTAAAAAATGTTTTCAATAATGTTTTGTTCAATTCTTTTTAGTCATAAAATGCGTCATCTGGAATTGTCGAATTTCAACGAAAAATTGTTCTTTCCGACCCTAACAACCTCTAGATACCATTTATAGATAAAATCGTTCAATGAATCCCAGAACTACTCCGCCATCTTGAATTTATAAATTTTGACAAAAAATTCATAATCCTCGAACTCAAATATCCCCTTACACCAATTTTGAATAGAATCGGACCATGATAAAAAAACTCGTCCGCCATCTTGAATTTATGCATCATGACAAAAAAATCATAATCTCCGACCACAAAAACCCTCATACCAATTTTGAATAGAATCGGACTTCAACCACAAAACTCGTTCGCAAAAACATTATAATTTTCGACCCCAAAAACTCCACACCAATTTTGAATAGAATCGGACCATAATCACAAAACTCGTTTGTCACCTCCAATACCAAGGAACCCCACATACCAATTTTCAATAGAATCGGACCATAATCACAAAACTCGTACGTCATCTTGGAGCCGTCATATTGAATTTATGAACTTTGTCAGAAAAATCATAATCTCCGATCCCAAAAACTCCCACATTCCAATTTTGATTAGAATCAGACCTTTCCAAAAATTTGCCCAACATCTTGGAGCCGCCATTGTGTTTTTCCGGTAACAAAAATTTAATAATGCATTGTCACCGGAATTATGAAAAACTGCCAAATCTCAAATTAATCAAACGACTAGAAGTGGGTCGAAATTCACTATTAAGTTTTGAACCGGATAGATGAACGAAGCAAGTTGAATACAATATTTTCAAAAGCTGAACTTTAAAAATATCCATTTTGAATAATTGTTTGTTGCTCAATGTTCATTGGTAGGAAAATTTTTAGGAATACAGTGAACAGAGCTGTCAACAAATTAGTCTTTCAAATATTATTTTCCGTGAAATGAAGGTATTCTCAAATAATAAAAAATTACATTATATCGACAATAGGGTTCAAACTTGCTGCTGAAACTTCGTCAACACATAAACGGCACTGCTGCCAAATTTCGGGTTGGTATTCGTCGCAAAAATGCATGGCATTATATACCATATGCTTCTCCGCCGGGAGCGCCGCCTACACGTTCAGTGATGGAACTAAATCAATATAAAAATCTTCATTTCACCGTTTTTTCAAACCCGGCCGTTATTTCGTCCCGTGTGCGTCCCAACCCCCCTAGACAGTTTTACATAGCAAACCCTTGTCAAGCCCGAGGCCGGGTCTGAGGTCGTAGGATTTGGTCTGGGTTCGTGGGCAGTATGTACCGAAACGGGACTGTATAAACCCAAATATAAATATATATATATATATATATATATATATATATATATATATATATATATATATATTTATATATATATATATATATATATATATTTTATATATATATATATATATATTTATATATATATATATATATATATATATATATATATATATATATATATATATATATATATATATATATATATATATATATATATATTGTTATGTTATGAAAAACCAGTTATATGTTTTAAAAGGAAAAAAGGAAACAATTTCATAAAAAACCCACAAAAGGAATAATTACTCAATAGCTATTAGTTCAAGAGATATTGTTTTTACATATTTTTGAAATTATATTTCCTTTATTAGGCCTCTGTATAATATTAATAGATAAAAATATCCAAATACTATAATACAATCGATTTCATACACTGTCATAATGATTATAACCCATCATTGTTTAAAAGACAACAAAAAAGTCTAGATTTACAAAATCATCCTGAATAAAATGTGATCAACAAAATTATAAGCTTGAAACATACAGTATATGAAATTGTACCTAACAAAAAATAGCCAATGGGAGAATAACAAACTTCTTGATGACAATAGCCAATCAGGAAACAGTATGGTCAGATGTAAGATTTGAAATTGTGAGAAAATAAGAACGGTAAAGTGCCAAAGACAATTATCATTGAATATTGTAAATAGTTTGTAAGAAAAGAAAAATATTTTAATTTATAAGTTTGACAAATAACCCCAAACAGTGAAAATGTGACAACTAAAGTGAGCTAATTCAAAAATTCGAATCATAGGGAAAAAGGAGAGATGTATCCAGGAGACGAAAAACAAAGCCAGAGGAAGATTGAAACTAATTTAAAAAAGAATGCCACGTTCGGGTTTGGGGAAGAGAAATATTCAATAATTTGATAAATATAAGCAGCAAACCACATTACCTTTTTATGTACTCCATATAAAAATATTCCAAAGCTGATTTCTGGATTTGTATGGTTCCTTCCTGGTATTGGGAAGCCTGAGAGCAGTGGATTGAAGGTGGATTCAAATTCTTGGTGTGTAATGAATCAGCGACAGTTCCAGCGTCAGGTATAAACTTTCCTAGTGCACATCACGAACTGAATAACCTCACTAATAACTCATATCACATCAGAAGAACTTTATTCCATTTGATTTTGAACTATTGAAGAAATTTTCAACCTTCAAGGTAAAAGTGAGGTTGTGTATATTTATCTTCGACCGTTTCTCATGATTGTCCATAGAAATTTGTAGAATGACCATAGAATAAGTTATCTATCGTAGGCCAGGTTAATTTGAGTTGTCCTGAATAAAGGAAATAATTGCTTTTTGATACTTTGTCGTTTTGTTTTCCACAATTATCAGCAATCGTATTTATAAACATTGGATAGATTGAGATTCGACAGAAGAAGTGGCTCAATTGCCTGAACCGGCTATCTGAGACAAGAGGCGTACCAACTGAGTTTAGTCGTGGTAAGAAAAGTGATAACAATTGGCAGCAACGTGACGAGAAAACAGTGAGGTTAGCTAGCAATTATCATTACATTGCAAAATATATAATACAAGGCGAAAATAAATTATCTATCACATATCTACAATTAGTATTCCAAAGTGGAATAAAATTTAACATCAATATTTTTACAAATCACATTTCATAACAATTTGGCTCCCAACTACGAACAGAAATTATTAGCAATCATCATATTATAATAACAATTTATTTGATATATCATTATTTTATAACAATTTGGCGCCCAACGTGGGGCGAAGAAAGGGCAATATATTATTTCTTAATATTTATCGCAACGTAGTGGCAGAGTAAGGGCAATATATCATTTCAAGGCAGAGTAAGGGCAATATATCATTTCAAGGCAGAGTAAGGGCAATATATCATTTCAAGGTAGAGTAAGGGCAATATATCATTTCAGGGCAAAGTAAGGGCAATATATTATTCTCAATATTCATCGCAACACTGTGTGAACATTAGCAATTGGCATTTCAACGTGTAAGGCTAAATATTGGTGAATAAATAAAAGATGGATTTGAGAGATGGTAAGAAAGTTGGTTTGGAAGAAGGTGCAGAAGGTAGAGAGAGAGGCGATCAGGAACAAGGAGAGAGTAGTAATGTGAGAGGGAGTGAAATGAAAAGTGAAACAATAGAAATGGACAGTAAGTTTCTGAAAATGATGGAGCTCATGGTAGAAATGATGAATGAAAATTCAGCAAGTATGAATGAAAATATGGAAATTATGAAAAATGAAATGAAAGAAAACACAAAAAAATAATGAAAAAATAGAAAGAATGAATGAAAAGTCAGAAAAAATCAATGAAAATATGGGAGTATGAGAAATGAAATGAAAGAGCAAATAGAAAGAATGAATGATGGAATGAGAGAAAGTATGGGAAAAATGAAGGAAAGAATGGAAAAAAAATGGGAAATATGAAAAATGAAATGAAAAAAAGTTTGAAAAATGAAATGAAAGAGTTGAAAGAAAACACAGCGAGTATGGAAGAAAGATTAGGAGAAAATGTGAAAGAAAATATGAAAGATATGAAAGAAAATATGGAAAGAATGGAAAACAAAATACAAATAAATAACAAAAAAAGAAGAATTTTTAGAAATGCACAAACAATTGAGAAAAAATAGGACAACAAAATGAGGAATTTTATGTGGCAATAACACAAGAAGTATCCACTATAAATAATCATGTAGGAAGGCAGGATGAAAAAATACAAGACATGAAATTAGATATCAATAGTAAACAAGAAAGAGTTAAAAAAGAAATAAGTACTCTCGAGAAAAAAGTGAAAAACACATAAAGATACTAATTTAAAAATAATAAATGTAGAGAGTGAAATAACAAAAAATAGAAGAAAAGATGATATTATTAGAATTAAGAAGACAATAGACAATAATTTAGAGAGTAGTCATTAATAATTGTCATGGAATACAAATAAATAATAAATTTGAGGGCAACATAAAAAATTCCCATCCCATCACATTTATTGAAATAATAAAAATGAAACTAGACATAAAAGTGATATTGAGGAATTGAAAGAGATTATTAGACAGTATTTGTTTAATCAACCTTGTATATGGTTTAATAGCCAGGAAAAGAATATCAATTCTTTTCAAGACTTCGAAAATCTATTTTTAAAACAATATTGGGGTGAGAATGTACAATGAAGTATTAGAGACAAATTACAATTTGGAAAATTTGATGAAAAAAGGAGTATGAATTACAATAATTATGCAATCCAAATGTTTGCAATGGCACAGTATTATAAATCCGGTTATGAGAGAGGAAGAAATAGTAGGTAACATCAGTAGGCATTTTAAACAAGCAATCTTTGAAGTTATAAACATGCAAAACTATGGAGAGACTTAGTCAATATTTATTGAGATTGGAGAGGACATTATCGTATAGAAGTTGGGATAATAATAACCAACAAAGGAATTCACAATATAATTGCAATGATTATCAAAGAAGCAATCAAAATCATTATAGAAATAATAGACATTTTAATAATAATAATTATATATATATATATATATATATATATATATATATATATATATATATATATATATATATATATAAATTAAATATATATATATATATATATATATATAAATTATATATATATATATATATATATATATATATATATATATATATAATTATAGCATCAGGAACAGCATTGAGGAGTGATATATTAGAACCTGAAATATTGCGTGGGCAGACGCAGAAAACACGCTGTTGGAAACCCAAGAGGACGTTTTTGTTCTGCCTCAACTCTATTTTCTCATTCTATCAGTACTCACTATACCATAAAATATATGAACGCGGAAATAAACTCGATTTCAAATGAATATAAATTCGAAGTATGCTTCAATCCACAAACTGAACTAAAACTCATCATCATTTCATGTCACGCTCGCCTTTTCGCTCGCGGCTACTATTCAATGATTCAATTTGGTGTCTGTGATTCGAACTCGCACTTGACCGATTTTTTCCAACTCTCTCATGGCAGGAAGCGCTTTCACACATTAGAAAATGAGTTCAGTTACTGAATCGATAAAACCGATATGAACCACTCTTCCTTCTTGAAAACTCCATGTCAACACAGTGATTCAGTTTATGCATCAAATATCAGTCAATTCAAAATGTAGGTATTGAAATTGGGTATCTCATAGTTTTCAGAGACAAATTTGCAAAGATTTTTTGTTAACGTTTCAAATATTTTCTAAGCTTTCATGTATACGTTGACACGTATACCACAACTGATCGATACTGGGATAGTTTTTTCAGTTCACTATCCGTATTTTTCTGGAAGGGCAGGTCTTCATGAGGTCACTAAAGGATACTCTTGCGGTGTATCTTTGGGTTTGAGAACCCTAGTTCAACACTGTTTCACACAATAAAGCGATTCTTAGGGTCAATTTAGCCGGATGCTGTGGTTGGGGTGGATTTTACCCTTGAAGTGATGATAGCCTTGTTGAAGGTTCATTGATTAGAGGACAGTGGATAACATTTCGTCTTATTTTCTCACATTTGGAGGAAGAAAGGAGAAAACTATTTAATTTTTCCAAATTTAGGAAAATATTGCAACATGAGAAGGACATTTATGAAATCATCAGTTTCACATAATCCACTAGGATAAATATATTTAATTGAATAAAAGAAGGTCTAGAAACTATGTCATGTCGTATCCGATGAAATTGCTATGATTTCAATCGATGCTCTTGAAAAATCAATGAAAAGAGAGGATAATCCGCGTTATAGAGATTTTCAGGAAAAATGCGTAGACGTCTTCGTGAAAGAAATATTAGAAAATCCTCATGATTGAAGAATTCAACAACTATTAGGTCGGTTATATTTTTCATAGTCGTTTCAAATTATTCACATTTTGGCTTGTTTACAAAAATCAATCGAATTGTCATATGATGCAGTTTTTTCAGACTATGAGGAAAAACTATGTATACCGGGTGTCAACGAATTTATTAGATAAGTCATAACTTCTAGAATATTAGGTGTATCAGAATGAGATTTGATATTGGTAAATGGTAAATGTGAAGAGAAGAGGTTTCGCATATTTTTCACTTCCTGGTCACTTTTGGTTTCACCGAAAATGGCTCCGATTTTGAATTTTGAAATGGAGCACCCTGTATCTTCAGATTTCTGACAATTCTGAATCAAAATGTGACATTTTAAAAGTTTTTTACGCCTCCTACATTTTTTCAGAATCACTTTTAATATTGCATCTAGTTGGCCATGATCGGAAGTAGAGCAATCTGAGAACCTCAGGAGGTCAGAGAATTACAATCGCAAAGTTCTAGTGACTGGTATGATAGATAGGAATAAGACAAGATGACAAAATTACATTTTTGTGTCTAACTATTATTTTTAAATGGCGACCATTTTTTGACAAGCACTTTCCGAAAAAATGATTTTTTGACGAATCTAACGATACTAATTTATTTGAAATTGGATTAAAAATGAGAACAAAAATAAATATAACTGAGGAAAGTACTGAATAATAATTTATTTACTTTGGTCAAGTGTGCTATGGATATTAATTCATTTACTTTCACTGTAGTAAATTTTCAAAGTGGATTCTTCCTTGTTCAAGATATATTTCAGCTCGTTTAATTGGTTCTCTCAACAAGTTTCGTAACATTTGAGGCGTTCTACTCCTGAATGCCAGTACAATTTTTTCTTCTGAGATTTCAAGAGTGGCTGAGGCTGTTGCATAGTAAATCTTTTCTTTAACATATCCCCGAATGAAAAAATCGAACACATTGAGATCCAGTGAGCGGACAGGCCCCTGTACTGGACCATTGGTTGCAATATTAAGTAACTAAGAACTTCTCTGGTATTATAACGGGGTGCTCCATCTTGTTGGAAGTAGATTTGCCGTAAAACTGCCAAAGGTAGATCATTGAGATGATCCTCGATTTAATTTTGAAGAAAACCCAAGTAACTAACTCCTGTTAACTGACCTTGAGACAATATTGGCCCAATTATTATCTTCCCAGCCATACCAGCCCAAACATTGACGCCAAACCTTTCTTGAAAATTGCCCCCTCTCATTGCATGTTGATTTTGTTGGGCCAAGTACCGAGTATTTTGCTTATTGAACATAACATTAATTGTGAATCGTGATTCGTGGGAAAATACAATAAAGTTGATGGAATTTCGGCAAACTCTATGATTTTGAAGCAGCCAATCACAAAACACTACCCGTCTATCGCCATCGTCGGCATACAAACGTTGATGTAACTGATGCTCGATGCTCGATATCCATGCTGTTTCAGTATTTCTCTTGCTGATTCATGACTTATCTGCATTTCTTGACTAATTTCTCTTGAAGAAACCGTTTTATCAACCCCAACCATAGCAAGAACGTTAATCTCAGTTTCTTCATTTATGATCAACCTCTGTTCCGCCTCTCGCTTTGCTTCTTGCCCAAAACGGTTCTCAACATACGGAAAATACTGATATGCTGGATGTTGCTTATTTGGCTATCTCTGAGCATACAACTCAGCAGCATTCCTTGAATTTCTATGGCATTCTCCAAATATTAATAACTTATCCACTTCTCCACTTTGAGTATACATTAATTTGAAGTAAAATTAAACTGAAATTTAACGAAAATTGATAAACTTTTAGTGTCTGCCAACAAAGCTTATATCACTGTCATTGCCTAAGTGAATGTTTTGTTTTCCAAAGAAGACTTGACAAAAAAATCATGCATCATGGCTATCCATGGCATACTTGACAAAAGTAATTGAATTATGATCCAGTATCTTCCTTCGTGATATTTAATTCATGTTCTTATTTTTCATCCAAACGCTAATAAATTTTTATCATTAGATTCGTCGAGAAATCCTTTTTTGAAAAGTGCTTGTCAAAAAATGGCCATTTGAAAAATAATAGTTAGACAAAAAAATGAACTTGTCCTATACCTATCTATCATACTGATCACAGAAACTCTGCGATTGTAATTTTCTGACATCACCTGAGGTCCTCGGATTAGTTTACGTCCGATCATGGCCACTAAGATGCAATATTGAGGGTGACTCTGAGAAAATGAAGTAGGTGTATAAGCTTTTCAAAATAACAATTCTGATCCGAGATTGCCTCAGAAATCCAAAAATGTTACAATATACAAGATGTTCCATTTGAAAATTCAAAACCTGAGTCATGTCCGGAAGTGATCGGAAAGGGAAAAATATGCGAAAACTCTCCTCTTCACTCACCACTTACCTATACTGAATCTCATTTTGATTCCCTTAATATTCTAGAAGTTATGACTTGTCTAATAGATTCGTTGATATCCGGTATATGTATATGTATTTATATATATATATATATATATATATATATATATATATATATATATATATATATATATATATATATATATATGTGTGTATGTGCGTGTTCAAAATTAGTTTTTGCTTCAAAAATAAAATCATGCAAAATGACGTTATTATTGGTTTTCTCGACCTTACAATTTGGTAAAATCTAAAAAACCAGTTGAGATATAATACACTCATCTGCTGGAGCAAGTTTTTCCGTTTAAAATGTTTCCAATGTGATATTGAAAAGAAAAACTTGAAATATGCTGAAAAAATAATGTTATACTCGATGCACAGTGGCTGCTTTATTAATTTTCATCACATGAAAAAGGTTAAATGCCGTTTTTCAAGTGACATATCTCCGAGAAATTCGAATAAATCTGCCCATCAAATTCTGGCTAATTCAATTTCAAACAATTATTCTCCGAACTAATACTTGAAAATCAATCTTTGATGTATGCTAAGGACACAAGAGAATTGATTGTCATGGGAAATTCAATAACAAAATGTTTGACAGTTTCTCTATAATGCTGACTTTGAAAGAAAAATATATATAAAAAAAATTACTTTCTAAAACAAGCTTTTATTTATACAAATGCACTAAAAAGAAAAAAAAATCTTTCGTTGTTTGATCAAAGTTGTTCTGTGAGTAACAGATTCAAAATTTTTCCGGGCAAAATTACCTATTTTGTATCCGCGGCAAGCTCCTTGTATAAATAAAAGCTTCTCTTTGAAAAAAATTTCATAATTTTTATTAATAATTTTTTAGTTTTGTTTTTTGAATAACGAATGATAAAACATTGTTTTTAATTATTTTTGTTCATTAATTTTTTTGTATTCATGATGTTGAATGACTGGTTTAGTAATTTATATGTGACTTATTTTTGAATTTTGACCAAAAAAATCATAATCTCCGAACCCAAAAAATCCTAGATACCAATTTCGAATAGAATTGGATCATAATCACAAAAATTGTCGGCCATATTGGAGCCGCCATTTTTCCACAAAAATTTCATAATATTATCACCGGAATTATGTACACCTGCCTAATTTCAAATCAATCGGACGATTAGAAGTGGGTCAACAAATTTAGCTTGCAAGATTTGATCACAGACAACAGATACACAGACAGCCAGACAGACACCGGGACAGGTGAAACTAATGATGAGAAATTGTAGATGAAATCTTCAACCCCAAAAACCCCCACATACCAATTTTGAATAGAATCGGATCATAATCACAAACCTCTTCCACCATTTTGGAGCCGCCATGTTGAATTTTGACAGAAAAGTAATATCATTCGACGCCGAAAACCCCTAGATACCAATTTTGAATAGAATCGGACCATAATCACAAAACTTGTCAGACATATTAAAATCACCATTTTGTTTTTTTTTGTCCAAAAATTTCATAATGCATTGTCACCGGAATTAAGTATATCTGCCAAATTTAAAATCAATCGAGCGATTAGAAGTGAGTCAAATTTAACTTGCAAAATACGATTACAGACAGACATACAGACAGACCAACAGACAGACAGACATCGGGCGAACAGGTGAAACTGAATAAAAGCTTGTATAAAAAAATTGTACTCATTTGCGGAGAAAATACCACTCATCAACAAGTTGCGGATATTTTCAAACCACGACATCCTGAAAGAAATATCCAACACTCTATTGGGAGCAGAATTATTTCAAAGTTCAAATCATAATTCGAAAGTTCATGAAAAAGAAGCCCAAGTGTAAGTAAAACCGATATTTGTAATAGGACTGGTGCTGAAAGGGAGGGCGTGAGTATTTTTTTACATAATAATAAATTCATTGGATTTTTTTTTTCGGTTTCATGCACAAAGATGAGGAAATGCAAATTTTCCTTGTCAAATTTTATGGACATACGAAGCAGTCAGTTCACAAAACTGGCAGGCATAAGAAAACCCAAAGTGTGTGATAGAATACCGAGATCAATATTCTTTTGAGACAGGAAAATTTCAATTCATAGAGATACTTGCAGTTTTTACAAGGTTATATTCAGTTTCACCTGTTTAGGTGTCTGTGTATCGGTAATCAAATCTTGCTGTTAAATTTTACCCATGTCTAATCGTCCATTTGATTCGAAATTTGGCAGGTGTATATAATTCTGGTAACAATGCATTATTAAATTTTTTGTTAAATAAAAAATAACATGGCAGCTCCAATATAGCGGACAATTTTTGTGATTCTGGTCCGATTCAAAATTGGTATCTGGGGGTTTTTGGGGTCGGAGATTGAGATTTTCTCATCAAAATCCAAAAATTCAAAATTGCGGTTTCAAAATGGCGGACGAGTTTTGTGATTATGGTCCGATTCTATTCAAAATTGGTATCTAGGGGTTTTCAGGGTCGGATTATGATTTTTCTGTCAAAATTCGAAAATTCAATATGACGGCTCCAAAATGGCGGACGAGTTTTGTGATTATGGCCCAATTCTATTCATAATTGGTATGTGGGGGTTTTTGGAGTCGAAGATTTTTTCTACAAGATTTTATATTCAGTTTGCCCTGTCCGTGGTTGTCTGTCTGTAATTCAATCTTTCAAAACAAATTTGACCCACTTCTAATCGTCCGATTGATTTGAAATTTGACAGGTGTACATAATTCCAGTGACAATGCATTATGTATTTTTTTTCAGAAGAAAAAACAGAATGTCGGCTTTTATATGGCGGAAAATTTTTGAGATTATGGTCCCAAAATTGGTATCTAGGGGTTTTCGAGGTCGGAGATTTTGAATCTGTTACTCACAGAATAACCTAGATCGAACAATGAAATAAATTATTTTTTCCTCTTTAGTGCATTTGTATAAATGAGAGCTTGTCTTTAAATTTGTTTTTCATAATTTTAAATGATAAAATTAGTCAAGTTTCACATGAAATGACCTTCGATGAAAGACAAGACTGATGGTTTCAATGTGATGGATCGTCAATTCATAATAGGGCAGGTGTTAATGTATCTTGGAACAATTTTAAGTGATATGATTGAGCGTAATGTGGAACAGCCCAGGCTACAGGTGGACAGACCTCACCCCACTAGATTTTTTTTTGGGGTATTTGAAGCAAATAGTTTACCAGGAACAACTTCATTAATTTGTAAGTATTACTCAGGAGAACTGTTTCCATTAATCAAATTAACAAGGAATTAAGGTCTATTGATTTTGATATTCTGAAAATCAGGACGAGAGCCACTTGGCACTAAGTATGACATATGTTTTTGCATATTTGTATTTTTTTGAAAATATCCAATTAAAACATTTTTGAACAAAGAAAATCTCTCCAGCAGATGAGTGTATCACACAACAATAGTTTTGTATTTCCTTCGAAAAATGTCAAATTTGAAAGATGTAGTAACCGATCGATAGGAAAAAATCGTGAACGTCATTCTGTATCATTTTTGAAGCAAAAACTGTTCATTAACTCCGAACTCACGAAAATTGAATAATATAAATGAAAAGTTCAGATAACTGTAACTTTATAACGGAAAAAATCACTATAATTAAAAGAAAAAA
Organism: Gonioctena quinquepunctata; assembly: GCA_018342105.1. Lineage (NCBI taxonomy): Eukaryota > Metazoa > Arthropoda > Insecta > Coleoptera > Chrysomelidae > Gonioctena > Gonioctena quinquepunctata. Next base: position 405,893 of record JAFIRS010001161.1, on the reverse strand, counting down.
AATCCAAACCGTTCACTCGTCTGGGGATGAATGAAATGAGGTAAAGAGTAAGAAACAAGTTAGGTGCTGATCGCTATCATCGTCTTATTGAGTAAGACAAGTCTTTTGAAATGTCCCTGTTTATTTAGTTATATCGATGTCTTCTGGTAGTTTCACATTAATAACGTTATAATTCAATTCAAATGCCGTGGTCGTACATATTTTGTATCTTTGATTGACGGCATCTCCATTATTTTCATTCGTCTATCAAATTACAACGTTTGCTTTTTGTAGTTGACAACGCACGACTATGGCATTTGAATTGAATTTTAACGTAATTAATATGAAACTACCAGAAGACTTCGATAGAACCAAATAAACAGGAATATCTAACATATCGAGAGACTTTTCTTACTGAATAAGACGATGATAGTTAGATTGCAGTTCTTTGTATTCTGTTTTTTTTAGACTGGCATTTCAAATTTTCACTACTTAACTGATGAAATTTTCAATCAATGATTACAATAACTACAATCATACATAAATATTCTGCTGAAATCGTGACCTGTCCTTTTGGTTTTGCTGTAATCGGGTAATTATGAATACGAATACCTACCGAAAAACAACTTAAATGTACAAATAACAATAACGGTTGTTTAATTGATGAGTTATTGATTATGTTTATGAAATTTTGAAAGTATGTATTCGCATTACATACCAATTGATAGATCACTAACTTAATGAAAAATAACCAAATTAGAAATTAATGTTGAAAAGGAAAACATTCTGAATTAAATATTGAGTAAAAAGATTTTCTGTGAATTGATAAATTCACGATAAAAATGAAGTAATTTTTTATGTATGTCTAGAAGGAAACAACCACCTTTATAGATCAAGCCACGACGGATATTAAACTACATCTGATAGATTGATAAGTTGAAAATATGAACAGGATGTTCATAAAAACAGATGTGGAATCATCTGTGACTTCATTTATCGTGGATTTTTCAATTCACAGAAAAATATTTCTATTCAATATTCAATTGAGAATGTTTCCCTTTCCAATCTGATAGATATTCTGAAGAGACCTTAACTCAGAAAAAAAAATCGAGAAATTAATGTTCGGTACTCGAAACAAAGTAATGGTCAGATTACATGAGTTCATATTGTACTATACTTATATTAATGAACTTGTAATTTTCTCCTCTCTCATTTGACATCCAACTCGATAAGATAGCAAAAAAAAAATCAGAGATCCCCAAGTTTTGGATGTTACATCCATCATATTGATTTTGTATATATCAAATGTAACCTCTGTCACCCGGATCATAATAACAAATCGATTGATACCTCATTCATCGAAAACGGATCAGTAGTTTAGGCGCTTTGGTGAAACATGCGTAAATACAAATATACATAGACTACTGAAATATAACCCTTCCTTCTGGCGTTACCATAGTTGACTAAAAATTCCCAAATGATGAAGACTTAAACGTTGACACTGTATATGATCGAGGATTGTAGACAAACTGAAAGTAACATTTTTCAACCGACTGGAACGAAATTTGATACAAAAATACTTTTCAAGAATATCTCGCCTACGTTTAAAGATGATCCAAATGAGACGACTAGTTTCGAAATGGCGGCAGTTGGAAGATTATACAAAATTGAATCTTTTATTTTGATATCTATATTGGCGAACTATACGTCATTTGACACAGCCTCCCGAACTTCACAACTTTCTTTCTCAACACACAAACAGAAGATCGCTGTGAATTAATATTGATGTTTTTAAAAGTAAATATTTTCGTTTGTTTGGACTAAATTTCATTTGGGAACAGTTTCTTCCGTTGACACACATAACTCATCAGTTTCAATCGAACGTGCTATCGCATTTTGGAAATTATTCATGTCACCGGTAGACAGCTTCCATGAAAAGGCCCGACCAAACAATTTGGAGTCATCATAGGCTCTAACCTGACCTGAAATGAACAGAGTGTAAATGACACCAAGAAGGGTTTCTGCTCTTGTTGGGCATGCAGGAGAGCCTTCGGCAATACGTGGGGCTTGACACATGAAGCACTACACTGGATATACGGTGATTATTAGTCGTATATAATATGTCCAATGCTATGTAAACTTAAGCGATGATAATTTCAGAATCAATGAATAAATTGGGAATTCACCTTTGCAACTGGCCGCGCCGTCGTTTTTTCCACAGGAATAACTATCAATTGTACAGAAGGACTTGTTAAACGTAATCCCAGCTCCATTTAGCTGAATTATTTTTTATGATCAAAACGTCGCAACTTCCATAGGTTCACTTAGTGCAAAAACCAGGGAGCTTTCGGTATTCAAGAACCAGGAATGTATTTTAGTACAATGAAAATTATGAATCGTAGAGCATGCAAAATATCAGTCACATTTCCGCATAGGAATTTTCATTCCTTGCTCTCCGGATCGTTCGCCTCCAATACTTCGTAAGTACATATAGTGCAGTCCATAGGTATGGAATAAATTCATTTTTAGCGTTATAATGTATTTGTTTGGAAAAAACCTGGAACAGGTCGATTTTTGTTGTCAATTTGACAATTTGAATTTTGAATGAGAAGGGAGGTCGTGTGGCACCTTATTCTGAAGAGATTTTCATTTTCTGTTCTGCAATATTAAGTTTTCCAAATAGGGTGCATTCATAGCTGAGAAAAATTATTTTGAAAATGTTAAATTTTAATACTTCACGTAGAATGAAGGAAATGATGTCACGTACTGTTTGGTAAGAATTTTTCAATTCATTTTACAATCAAAGTGAATGTTCAAAATGACCACCATTCACTTCTTGATAATAAGCGAGTCGATCTTGGAATTCTCGTACAACATTTTGTAGGATGTCAGGGGTTATATTGTTAATTTCTTCCGTTATTCTCCCTTTTAAATCTGCAATATTGTCTGGTCTACTGTACCAAATTGATATATTTATCGTATTTGGATCATTAACATCAGGAAAAAGTCTTTCTAATGGAGGCTGAAAAAGTTTTTCAAAAAATTAAGATAAACATCACCATCAACTGAGCCTTCGAAAAAATAATGATTTTGTTGTTATTTCCAAACGTTAACTTTTCAAGGATATTATGTGTGAGCCTCACACATCCAATAAGGATTTTCTCTGCTTCAATATCTACAGTTTTGTCTATTAACCGTTCTATTCAAATGAAAAGTATCTTCATCAGAAAAAGCAATTTTGTTTATGAACTGCAAATCTGCTTCCATTCTGCCCATCATCAACTCACAGGATTGTTGCCTTCTATCAGGATCATCCTCATTTAACTCCTGAACCAACTGAACTTAATGGGGACGGTATTTCTCTTTATGTAAAGCTCTCAATATCGATGATTCACTCACATCATTGTCGGCGGATATGTGTCTACTTTTTTCTTCGTCCAATTTTACATTTTGACCTGGTTTTTGAATAGTTTTTACATGTCGTTTCACAAAATTTTGTTTCCATTTTGCTAACTGTAGACTGTGACACGTGTTGACCAGGGTATTTATTATTGGACAATTCACAAACTTCCTTTTGAGTACTTGTTTCATTACCACATTCAATCATAAACAAAATGTTTATTCTTTGAGTTTTGAATGAATGAGATAAAGTTAAATCAAATATTTTTCAATACACTGACGTGTGTCGGCAACTTATAAATATAAAAATATCAGTAGTCTAGTAGATTACATCATTTATGTGGGTTCTGTGAATAATTTTTTTGTGTCCTTATTATTTCTTATGGGGTTTTTTAAAATCAAAAGTATATTTCAATACACCAGACAAAAACTCAAGATAGTTTTTGTCTGTCCTGTCTGTGGGAGTCGAACCCAAGTCTGGTGCAAAGAAGTGGGTGCAATACTATCGCTCACACCACTTAGCCACTGGCTCCGTCATATTAAGGTACTTATTATTTTCATTAGCATATTCAGAACAAAAGTTGGATGCTGATAGAAAGGGGTTATGTGAATGTTGTCATCCATATTGACAATGACGTTGCTCAATGTAATGGAGCCACCGAAATCAATCTGATTTTGGTCCACATTGAAATTCATGTATAGTATCAACATTCATTCAGCTTCAGCAGTTAACAAAAATGGCATTATTCATCCATATATTGCTGAAAAGAACTTGATAAAAGGTTACTTCTTCACTGATTCATTCTCACAGTTGCTATCAAATTAGCATGTAATTTTCAATGGAATTCGAAAAGAGGTAAATTTGTTTTCAAAAAAAACAAGCTCAAAGGAATACTTACTCACTTTCCATAGGTTCTAATGATGAATGAGCTGATCAAAACATTGCACATCTGCATTTGATATGAAAAAACAATTACATTTTGGGCGATATATTAGTCACAATTTGAAAAGGGAAACATTCCCAATTGATTATTGATAGAAATATTTTTCGGTGAATTGAAAAATCCACGATTAAAATGAAGTTATTTTTTGTGAATGTCTAACAGGAAACAACTACTTTCCCGGCTAAAGCCACGCTGGACATTGAACTTCATATGATATATATTCTGAAAAGGCCCAAACTCAAAAGAAAAAATCTGAAATTGACAATTTGCATTTTCATTCAGATAGTTATTTGATTTTCTATTCCAGTCTTGATTAAGAACTCATAAAGAAGAATGAGGCAAAGGAGAATGTTTTCCAAAAGAGAATACTCACCAGAAATCATTCGTTACATTGGCGCAGGAGAGACATCGCATTCACTAGGTCTGCAATACATTATTGTCGACGAAAATCAATTTCACGCTTCCACGATCATCAGGAAGACCGGTAGAAATAGGAAATACATCTTCAAGAAGCAATCTCACTTTGCAAAGATGGAATAAGTTAGAATCATTTCTTTTGGACAGACACTTTGGAATTAGTGTTTTCTGACATTGAAACCTGTCAAAGTGTCTCTTCAAAAGAAATGATTCTAACTTTTTCCATCTTTGAAAAGTGAGATTGCTTCTTGAAAATGTGTTTTCCATTTCTTCCGGTCTTCCTGATGATCGTGAAAGCGTGAAATAGATTTTCATCGACAAAAATGTATTGAAGACCTAGTGATTGCGATGTCTCTCCGTCAATTTACGAATGATTTCTGGTGAGTACTCTCTTTGGAAAAAATTTTTCTTTGCCTCATTCATCTTTATGAGTTTTTGATTAAGACTGGAATAGAAAATCAAATAACTATCTGGATGAAAATGCAAATTTCCAATTTAAGATTATTTCTTTTGGGTTAGTGCCTTTTCAGAAAATCTATCAGATGTAGCTGTTTTCTGTTAGACACTTACAAACAATAACTTCATTTAATTCGTAGATTTTTCAATTCACAGAAAAATCATTCTATCAATATTCAATTGAGAATGTTTCCCTTTTCAACATGAATACCCCACAAGAGGTTATCTTGACGATGGGAGATAGTGACTAAAGTTTATCTTTCAGTCGCAGATGATTCCACATCTGATTCTATGAACATCTTGTTCATATTTTCAACAAATCAGTCACAATTTCATCTGGAGTACACTAAACGGAGATGAGCATTACTTGTTTTTGATAAATGTGTAGTGGATTCTGAGATTTAATGGATTCATTCTACTGATTGTGGAAGAGAGGGGCGCATATGAAGTATATTTTCCTAGTCCCCAAAGGAGCATGCCAAGTTTCGAGTTGATAGGACATATACCGGGTGACACAGGATATCGGGCCACCCCTGTAACTTCAGCATTCGTTGACGGATTTTCCTGAAATTCGGTACAGGTATATGAGCAACCATTTCGAATTTGATCACATTACAATCCAATATGGCGGACTTCCAGTTGTCCTGCAAATTCCAGTTACTTTGTTTTTTCAAGTAGAACACCCTGTATAATTTTACATATTCGAATTCAACAGGTCAAAACTAGTACAAACCCTATGTCAAATGTCATTTTTTCGAAACAATTGAAATTGAAATTGTTTTTTATTTTACCTCGTGGATAAATGAGATTTGGTCAAGGCTATTCACAATGAGTCGCACATAACAGAAAAACATATTTATTTTTTTAATTAATTTTTGTGTCATTCATTCATGAATTAATTTAGTCAAATCACATTTTGATCAAAAATTTTTTTTTTTTCAATGAAACCTTCATGGGCCACCTACCTGTCTCTTTAGATCATTCATTGAGGAAAAAATCACATATCATTCTTGTATTTCGGTGCAGTAACAAATTGTATACATTCAAAAATCTAGAACTAGTTCATGAGTTTCCTTGCAGTTCGAATAACTTTTCAACTTAGTAATCTGTGGAAAACAACATTTCTGAATCTTGTCAACTAATTGTGTTTCGCGATAATTTCTCATCTCAACTCTCGAAAATCAGTTAACTTTCGGGAATGAGTTCAGTAGAAATGTAAAATCAAAATTATAGGTTTACAAGAAGTGAACATATGTTATTAATTCACGGAGAATGTATTGAAAAAATTGTCGACGCTTGTCAGTTATACGCTGAACGATACCCACACAGAAGACACCCACAAAGACCATTTTTCAAAAATGTGGAGATAAAATCCCCAAAAGAACCCAACGATGGAAAAGATGGTCGTAAGTGAGGAGGCAGTAATGAATGTTTTGCGTATGTTGATTTTGATCCAACCGCTTCGACGCGGGAATACCAATGCAATGTCAGTCAAAAAAACGCTAGAATAATTTAAAAAAGACAACATCATCTTGCTCATAAGTATAACTTACACACAATTGATTTACAAGATTCAGAAATGTTGTTTTCCACAGTTTTCCAAGTTGAAAAATTATCCGAACTGCCCGAAAACTCATGTACTAGTTGTAGATTTTTGAATTTATACAATTTGTTACTGCACCGAAATACAAAAATGACATGTCATTTCTTTCTTCAATGAATGTTCTGGAGGAAAAATTAAGTTCTTCTGTTATCTGCGACTCATTGTGAATAGCTTCGACCAAATCTCACTTATCCACGAGGTAAAATAAAAACAATTTTAATTTCAATTGTTGAAAAAAATTACATTTGACATGAGGTTTGGACTTGTTTTGACCTGTTGAACTTGAATATGTGAAAATATACAGGGTGTTCCATTTGAAAAAACAAAGTTACTGGCATTCCCAGAAAAACCGGAAGTCCGCTATATTGAATTGTAATGTGATCAAATCCAAAAAAGTTGCTTATATAACTGTACCAAATTCCAGAAAAATCAGTTCACGAATGCAGAAGTTACAGGGATGACCCGATATCCTGTGTCACCCGGTATGCATGTTAATAAACTGAAAACATAAATCGCGAGAAAATTGATCCAATAAAACACGTCAATTGGATTTTCAACTCTAATCTCAAAATTGGTACTCCCTTGCCTGTATGTAGCAGCCGTATTCTCGATTTCTTGTTTCGGATATTTAAGGCTTGATTTACAGTTATCCCTTAATATTCAGTCAAAATATTTTCACAAACGTTTTCAACCGTCTTCATAGCAGATTGATACATTTTTGTCTACAATAGTTTAATCCGATATCTATAAAACATATATCAATCTCGAAACTGCTACTTCCAGAACAATCAATATTGAACCGAAACCTTTCATTTTCTAATGAGAGAAATGAACAAAAATATTCCTTCATTGAGAACAATATAACAAAGTTTGGAAAACTCACTCAATCATTAACGAATCTGCGACTTGGAAACTAGCTGTTAAAGACATCCGGATTTTTATGTTTACACTCTTTGTGGCTACCATAACTTGCTGTTTCTCACAATTTCCAAAGTTCTTGTTGCTCTGATTCGATATCCTTGTTTTTCTGATGTGAGATTAATTGGATCCACAAGGGTAAAATGGTGGTGTGAAATTATTTATCATCGAATGGACGAATACAATAAATATTTTCTGAACTTCTTCTTTATCAGAGCGTTTGGTTGAGAAAAAAAATGGAGTTGCGCGCGCATACCCTTACGAAAATTTTAAAACATTAAGTTAGTTAGAGTTTACTTTTTCATCACTGCTTATTCCAATATCCCTAGCTTTGTACCTAACTAGTCAGCAAATACTACCCACCCATGTATGAAAAAGGAAATTGTGGCATATATATATATATATATATATATATATATATATATATATATATATATATATATATATATATATATATATATATATATATATATATATATATATATATATATATATATATATATATATATATATACTATGTACAAATGCGAAAACAATTTCTTTTTGATAATGTTCTGCTTTTATATTTTCATATTTCATCACTTTTCCCACACAATACTCTCCACATCTCATTGGTGGGTTTCCTGTTGATTAGATTCATCATACAGGATGTTCCAAATTCATCAATCAACAGGAACACTTAAAACACAATGTTTTTCATAAATTTCTCTTTTCAAATCATTCAATTGTACATTGTCTTTGGATGTATTGTTGGTCACATACTTTTGACTACAGAAGTACTGACCTCCTTGATACATATGCATCGACTAGAGCATAGTATAAGATTCCAGAATAGTAAAAAGGCAAAGAAAAATTGCAGAACAACATAGCATTAACCACGATAACTAAATTACTTAATAATAATATAATTATTATTATAATTAATAATATTTAATAATATTTAAATAAAATATATATATATATATATATATATATATATATATATATATATATATATATATATATATATATATATATATATATATATATATATATATATATATATATATATATATATATATATATATATATATATATATATATATATATATATAAATATATATATATATATATATATATATATATATTTATATATATTATATATATATATTTATATTCTTTATTTTCTCGGAATAAGGGCCTTAGTCAGTCTATATATTTTTTATTTCATTCGACGTTTCGACATTGTTTATGTCATCTTCAGGTAACTTTAAAATAATGTAAAACATGTGAAGGTTAAAAACATAATACGTTACATAACATCAAATACGTTTAAAAATTAAAAGAGAAAATAAAAACTTACAATATAATTCAACTACTATTTTTTCATTTCATTTCATGTTTCATGATTGAATGAACGTTGTTGAATGTCTCAGATTGCTGGTATCGAGTTTGTTTTATCTGTTATCATTTTTTTTAAATAAAATACATTCGAGTGTTCGACATATTCGGTTATAGTACGAGGGCTCTATAGCTATAATTCATGCAAGACTTTTCCGTGTAGAGATGTAAAGATCAGTTTACTATTTTTTTTTAATAAATTTATTGTTGTGGAGTTAGTGTTTAAAATAAGTTATTGTAGATTTGATTAAGATTTTTTATGTCGTTTCTATTGTTAATACTGTTTGTATCTTTCTTTATATGAATCATTCGAGGAAATTTCTAACTTTTGGATTTTTCTTTTGTCAAAATTTCAACCTTGTCAAAATCGAATTTATGTTGGTTTTCCTTTGTGTGTTTAGACAATGCTGTGATGTCCGTTTTTGAGTATTTGTGGGCTTGAATTCGTTTCTGTAGGTATTGTTTGGATCGACCTATATATGTACTTTCGCAATCTTTACATGGTATTTTATATACGGTGTGGATTTGTTTATTTTTTGGAATTTCAGGTTTTAATTTTGAGTATAAAATGTTATTTGTATTTTGTGATCAATGTGCTATTGTTATGTTGTATTTTTCTACCGATTTGTTGATTTCATTGGATAATTTTTGTACGTATGGTGAGGGTATATATTTTGTTGTTTTTTTGTTTTATTGTTATCATTATAAATAGCATGTATCCTTTTTCCGATCGTTTTTTCCACGGAGTCATCTGGGTAGTTCTTCTCTTTTAGGATATTTTTTATTTTTTCTAAATTACTTTTTCTGAACTTTGGATGAGCCAGTTCTATGGCTCGGTCAGTTAAGTTCTGAATAACATTTTTTTAAAGCTATGTGGTGCATTTGACAAGTAGTTTGTGTAGCGATGTGATGAGCTGGGTTTAGTGAACCAGTTTGTGAAAATGTTTCCCAAATTGTCGTATATTATAGATGTATCAAGAAAGTTTATTTGTTGGTTGGTTTCTTTTCCTACTGTAAATTTTAATCTGGGGTGATAGTTGTTAAATTTTTCTAGAATTTCATCTAGTTTGTCATAAACAATGTCGAATCGTCGAATGAAATGAAAAATATATAGACTGACTAAGGCCCTTATTCCGAAAAAATAAAGAATATAAACATATTTGGTCAAGAAATTAAGAAAAATATTACCGGCTGGGAACTAGGAACCGCCAAAAATAGATGGATATCACAAAAGGATGGAAAATAGAATAGGGAAAAATAACACAAAGTTACTGGAGGATTACACGAACACAAACAGAAAAATTGCAACGGAGAAAAATAGAAGAATTTTCTTGGTAAGATGTAAAGATCAGAACTAAACATCGAATTTTTTAAAAATCAAAAATAAACTTGAGTTCAAACATAAAGAATTCCAACGGAAATACCAACATACTTTGGATTTTTTCTATATAAAACTCATCCAAATCTGTATTAATGAGTGCTACAAAAACCTTTCAAATGTAAATAAAAGCATTGAAAATATAAAATATAAACTATCACAAAACATAAGTATCGATATACTGAATGGATTCTCAGATAAACAACATCTTAACAATGAACGATATTTCCAATCACTGAAGGAAAAACAAAGAAAAAAGATTGAAAACCTCCAAAAAAATGTGGATCAAATCAAAATATGAATTTAAATAGAAAAAACTTAACAGAAATAAATATACCGATGAAATATTATATACTTTGAGTCTTGGTCAAAATTTCAACAATGACAATAATGACATTCCTACGAATCAATAATTGCAAATTTGGAAGCAGGAATCTCCTCTCAAACAAATGAAAATCGAAGCGAAATAAGACACAAAATAAATAATATTATAACAAAGTTCAAAAATCAATTTGAAAAACAAACAAAAAAATCAAAGAATGTTTACAACCATTTTTTAAAGAAAACAAAAATATTTCTGAGGTAGGATTCTAACTAACTCATACTGAAGGCAGATAAAATGAACAAAACAGTGATCAAAGAAATGTGAATACCAACAAAAACTTAAATAAATTAACCAAACAAAAAGAAAGATTCAACCCTACAGAAAAACTCCAAACAAAATTAAATAACTAAGTTGATAATTGGTTCACATCCAACATGATGAATCAAGAAACAAAGAACAAATTGAATATACACAATGCACAACCACCAATAATGTACGGGTTACCCAAATTGCACAAAACAGGAATTACACTGCGCCCAATTGTTAGCAATATACAATCAGCAACATACAACTTATCAAAATTCCTCTCAGAAATTCTCACTAATGTTAATGGAAAAAATGACTACTTCGTGAAAAACTCCTGGGAATTTTTAGAATTCATTAAAAATACAACAATTACTAGAAACCATATGATTATCTCACTAGACATAGTATCCTTATACACAAACATTGATACAAAATAAGCAATAAACGTTCTGAAAGAAAAATGGCACAAAATTGAAAATCACACGATATTAACATTGGAAGAATTTCTGAAAAGAATTGAACTTTGTCTAACTTCAACATACTTTCAATACGAGAACAAATATTATTCACAAATATTTGGAATAGCAATGGGTTCTCCAATTGCTGCAACCATAGCAACTCTTGTAATGGAGTATGTAGAAGAAAAAGTCATCAGTTCACTAACATTTAAACCAGTTTACTTCAAAAGGTATGTAGATGATTGCCTAACTTGTATACCTAATGACAAATTAGATGAAATTCTAGAAAAATTTAACAACTATCACCCCAGATTTAAATTTACCTACAGTAGAAAAAGAAACCAACCAACAAATAAACTTTCATGATACATCTATAATATACGACAATTTGGAAAAAAATTTCACAAACTACTTGTCAAATGCACCACTTAGCTTTAAAAAAAATGTTATTCAGAACTTAACTGACCCAGCCATGAAATTGGCTCATTCAGAGTTCGGAAAAAGTAATTTAGAAAAAATAAAAAATATCCTAAAAGAAAATAACTACCCAGATGACTTCGTGGAAAAAACGACCAGAAAAAGAATACATGCTAGTTATAATGATAACAATAAAACAAAAAAAACAACAAAATATTGTCGTGAATTGGGGTTTGTTCACGACTAACTAGGTAGATTCTGACACTTTAATGATTGAAAACACTTCGTAAAAAAGTATAGAAAAATATTTATTAAAAGGAAACAATGAATCCCTTCTAGGACCTAGTCATGAATTACAAATGTAGACAGATATTTGTTACTTACCCAACTACATGTAGACTAATTCCAAAAACCATAATCTTCAAATTGGTAATAGGGCAATAGGGCTTCTTAACCTTTCAATTCTCTAGCTGCCCCCATTTCCCAAGCTAGCTTTGGGCACGGCAAAAACCAACGTCGACTCCCCTATCAAACCATCAGTCGTCACTTTTAAAACCTCTTGTGTATGTTTGACACTAATTCGTGTTTTGCAGAATAACAACATTGTGACCCACTTGGAAATTATACTCATTGATTTACTCTACGGGGTGTTCGATACATTTTTGACAATATATACCCTTACCATACGTACAAAAATTATCCAATAAAATCAACAGAACGGTGGAAAAATACAACATAACAATAGCACATCGATTACAAAATACAAATAACATTTTATACTCGAAATTAAAACCTGATATTCCAAAAAATAAACAAACCCACACCGTATATAAAATACCATGTAAAGATTGTGAAAGTACATATATAGGTCAATCCAAACAATATCTACAGAAACGAATTCAATCCCACAAATACTCAAAAACGGACATCACAGCATTGTCTGAACGCACAGAGGAAAACCAACATAAATTCGATTTTGACAAGGTTGAAATTTTGACAAAAGAAAAAATCAAAAGTTAGAAATTTCTCCGAAATGATTCATATAAAGAAAGATACAAACAGTATTAACAATAGAAACGACATAAAAAATCTCAATCAAATCTACAATAACTTATTTTAAACACTCACCACAGAACAATAAATTCATTAAAAAAAAAATAGTAAACTGATCTTTACATCTCTACAGGGAAAAGTCTTGCATGAATTATAGCTATATATATATATATATATATATATATATATATATATATATATTTGGAGTTTTCTTGGGTTTCAGATTCGATTGTATGAAAGCGAGAAAAAAATTATATTTTTTTAGACGTTTCGCCCTCGTTCGGGGGCATCTTCAGTAAAATTTATTGAAAACATTAAAAACATTTGAATAGTGTAGCAAAAAAATCCTTCTGTTTCTCTGTTTGGTGAAGGTGTTTTTGCTTTGAGTTATCTTTCAGTTGTGATGTAACTTGTGGGCCGTATTGGTTTGTAATTCTTTGGTAAAAGGGCATCTTTGGTGATAGGTGACTAAGCTTTTCCACCCGTGCTTGAATATTTTGGGTATAGTGGGTTCTTGAATCTTGGTGATTGTATTTTTGGAGTTTTCTTGGGTTTCAGATTCGATTGTATGAAAGCGAGAAGAAAATTACATTTTTTTAGACGTTTTGCCCTCTTTCGGGGGCATCTTCAGTGAAATTTATTAAAAACATTAAAAACATTTGAATATTGTAGCAAAAAAATCCTTCTGTTCTTCTGTTTGGTGATGAGGTGTTTTTGCTTTGAGATATCTTTCAGTTGTGATGTAACTTGTGGGCCGTATTGGTTTGTAATCTTTGGTAAAAGCATCTTGGTGTTAGGTGACTAGCTTTTTCACCCGTGCTTAATATTTTGTATAGTGGGTTTTGAATCTTGGTGATTGTATTTTTGGAGTTTTCTGGGTTTCAGATTCGATTGTATGAAAGCGAGAAGAAAATTGCATTTTTTAAGACTTTCCGCCTTCGTTCGGGGGCATCTCCAGTGAAATTTATTAAAAATATTTGAATATTGTAGCAAAAAAATCCTTCTGTTCTTCTGTTTGGTGATGAGGTGTTTTCGCTTTGAGATATCTTTCAGTTGTGATGTAACTTGTGGGCCGTATTGGTTTGTAATTCTTTGGTAAAAACGCATCTTTTGTGATAGGTGACTAAGCATCCTCACCCGTGCTCAAATATTTTGGGTATAGTGGGTTCTTGAATCTTGGTGATTGTATTTTTGGAGTTTTCTTGGGTTTCAGATTCGATTGTATGGAAGCGAGAAGAAAATTAATTTTTTTCAGACGTTTCGCCCTCGTTTGGGATCATCTTCAGTAAAATTTATTTAAAACATTAAAAACTTTTGAATATTGTAGCAAAAAAATCCTTCTGTTCTTCTGTTTGGTAATGAGGTGTTTTTGCTTTGAGATATCTTTCAGTTGTGATGTAACTTGTGGGCCGTATTGGTTTGTAATTTTTTGGTGAAGGGGCATCTTTGATGATAGGTGACTAAGCTTTCTCACCCGTGCTCAAATATTTTGGGTGTAGTGGGTTCTTGAATCTTGGTGATTGTATTTTTGGAGTTTTCTTGGGTTTCAGATTCGATTGTATGAAAGCGAGTAAAGAATTACATTTTTTTAGACGTTTCGCCCCCGTTCAGGGGCATCTTCAGTGAAATTTATTAAGAACATTAAAAACATTTTATATTGTAGCAAAAAAATCCTTCTGTTCTTCTGTTTGGTGATGAGGTGTTTTTGCTTTGAGATATATTTCAGTTGTGATGTAACTTGTGGGCCGTATTGGTTTGTGATTTTTTGGTGAAAGGGCATCTTTGGTGATGGGTGACCAAGCTCTTTCTCCCGTGCTTAAATATTTTGGGTATAGTGGGTTCTTGAATCTTGGTGATTGTATTTTTGGAGTTTTCTTGGGTTTCAGATTCGATTGTATGAAAGCGAGAAAAAATTACATTTTTTTAGACGTTTCGCCTTCGTTCGGGGGCATCTTCAGTAAAATTTATTAAAAGCATTGAAAACATTCGAATATTGTAGCAAAAAAATTCCTTTTGTTCTTCTGTTTGGTGATGAGGTGTTTTTGCTTTGAGATATCTTTCAGTTGTGATGTAAATTGTGGGCCGTATTGGTTGGTAATTCTTCGGTGAAAGGGCATCTTTGGTGATAGGTGACCAAGCTTTTTCCCCGTGCTTGAATATTTTGGGTATAGTGGGTTCTTGAATTTTGGTGATTGTATTTTTGGAGTTTGGAGTTTGGAGTTTTGGAGTTTTGGAGTTTGGAGTTTTGGAGTTTTGGAGTTTGGAGTTTTGGAGTTTTGGAGTTTGGAGTTTCTTGGAGTTTTGTTTTCGAAACGTCTGAAAAAATGTAATTTTCTTCTCGCTTTCATACAATCGAATCTGAAACCCAAGAAAACTCCAAAAATACAATCACCAAGATTCAAGAACCCACTATACCCAAAATATTTAAGCAGGGTGAAAAAGCTTAGTCACCTATCACCAAAGATGGCCTTTTACCAAAGAATTACAAACCAATACGGCCCACAAGTTACATCACAACTGAAAGATATCTCAAAGCAAAAGCACCTCATCACCAAACAGAAGAACAGAAGGATTTTTTTTGCTACAATATTCAAATGTTTTTAATATTTTCAATAAATTTCACTGAAGATGCCTCCGAACGAGGGCAAAACGTCTAAAAAAATGTAATTTCCTTCTCGCTTTCTTACAATCGAATCTGAAACCCAAGAAAACTCCAAAAATACAATCACCAAGATTCAAGAACCTACTATACCCAAAATATTTGAGCACGGGTGGAAAAGCTTAGTCACCTATCACCAGAAATGCCCTTTTATCGAAGAATTACAAACCAATACGTTCCACAAGTTACATCACAACTGAAAGATATCTCAAAGCAAAAACACCTCATCACCAAACAGAAGAACAGAAGGATTTTTTTGCTACAATATTCAAATGTTTTTAATGTTTTCAATACATTTTATTGAAGATGCCTCCGAACGAGGGCGAAACGTCTGAAAAATGTTATTTTCTTCTCGCTTTCATACAATCGAATCTGAAACCCAAGAAAACTCCAAAAATACAATCACCAAGATTCAAGAACACACTATACCCGAAATATTTGAGCGCGGGTGAAAAAGCTTAGTCACCTATCACCAAAGATGCCCTTTTACTGAAGAATTACAAACCAATACGGCCCACAGGTTACATCACAACTGAGAGATATCTCAAAGCAAAAACACCTCATCACCAAACAGAAGAACAGAAGGATTCTTTTGCTACAATATTCAAATGTTTTTGATGTTTCTGATAAATTCTACTGAATATTTCCCCGAACGAGGGCGAAACGTCTGAAAAAATGTAATTTTCTTCTCGCTTTCATACAATCGAATCTGAAACCCACGAAAACTCCAAAAATACAATCACCAAGATTCAAGAACCCACGTACCCAAAATATTTAAGCACGGGTGAAAAAGCTTAGTCACCTATCACCAAAGATGCCGTTTTACCAAAGAATTACAAACCAATACGGCCCACAAGTTACATCACAACTGAGAGATATCTCAAAGCAAAAACACCTCATCACCAAACAGAAGAACAGAAGGATTTTTTTGCTACAATATTCAAATGTTTTTAATGTTTTCAATAAATTTCACTGAAGATGCCCCCAAACGAGGGCGAAACGTCTGAAAAAATGGAATTTTTTTTTCGCTCTCATACAATCGAATCTGAGATCCAAGAAAACTCCAAAAATACAATCACCAAGATTCAAGATCCTATTATACCCAAAATATTCAAGCACGGGTGAAAAAGCTCAGTCACCTATCACCGAAGATGCCTTTTTACCAAAGAATTACAAACCAATACGGCCCACAAGTTACATCACAACTGAGATATATCTCAAAGCAAAAACTCCTCATCACCAAACAGAAGAACAGAAGGATTTTTTTGCTACAATATTCAAATGTTTTTAATGTTTTCAATAAATTTCACTGAAGATGCCCCCAAACGAGGGCAAAACGTCTAAAAAATGTAATTTTCTTCTCGCTTTCATACAATCGAATCTGAAACCCAAGAAAACTCCAAAAATACAATCACCAAGATTCAAGAACCCACTATACCCAATATATATATATAATATATATATGTATATATATATATATATGTATAGATATGTATATATATATATATATATATATATATATATATATATATATATATATATATATATATATATATATATATATATATATATATATATTATATATATATATATATATATATATATATATTCCGGCACTTCCAAACGTTGATCAACAATTTTGACATCCCTACAAATCATATCCTGATATCCATAGATGTTACATCCCTCTACACAAACATCCCAACCGCCCTAGCAAAATCATCATTGAAAAAAATGGATTGAAATTCAACAGCAAACTACGCTACCTATCGAAAAATTTCTGAATGCAGTTCAAAAACACCTTTTATGAACAAATAGAAGGCTGCGCCATGGGCGCTGCCACCTCAAGTGTAATTGCACAATTAGTAATGGAGGACCTTGAAACATTAATTCTCTGCACACAAAACCTCACACTTCCTTTTTCACTACAGAAATGTCGATGATTGTGTAACTAAGGTACTATTTCACAGCTATATTAACAGCCAAAAGATCCCTGTAAGGAATTAAAATCCTCTTGACAGTAATAATAGGTCTAGAAATACCATTCGTGATCGTGATAAATCCGTGGATTACATATATCCTAATAAACAGACTAAACGCCTTCCGGATCTCACGCTTACACCGCGAGGCGTAGCTAAATAGCACGCACGAATATAACCTGCGCCGGCTATCGACTCTCGAGAACACATTTTTATTGAGCAAGCTGGGCGATGTTAAAACGCCGACGAGAGAATTCAGTCATCCGATAGTGCCCCAGCCGGCAGTCCAGTCGAGCCAAAAGCACACGCTACCGAGCTGACGTCACATCACGAGGATTCCTACTTAGGAGAATCCCACAAGCAGTGAGCGGAACACATTCAGTCATCCGATAGAAGCCGCCAAGTACAGTTGAGTCGAGACAGAGACGCACGCCGCAAGCTGACGTCACAGCACGAAGGATTTTACGAGCTGGGTAATTATTCTGTGAGAGTATAATTTGTATTGCAATTGACAGAGTCCACAAAACGGCGCGCGCATATGAGTCGGTCGAGGGGTATTCGAAAAAAAGGGGGAAGCCGGCTGTAGTTCCGTTTCGACATATTTCCAAGATTGAGTAGCTTGCCGAGCCTAGTAGAAGCAGTCACGCGTCCGACTAGTATCCAGAGTGTGAGCCACAGCCCGAAGCAGTCCACGACCGTCCCGAACTTTGCCGAAGGAGTAAGATCGGAGTTTGGGTAAATATTGTATATCGGAAATATTTTGTAAGTACCCAAGGTGTGATTTGCGCATGATCAAACCATAGCCGTAAGAGGCACATATGCATTTCAATGCTGCGCTGGTAATTTCTGCATACGAGTCCGTACGAAACCCCCCCCGCAAGAGCTTTTGGTTGCTAAGTTTACCCCGCTTACTTGAAAACACCCTCCCCGCTTTCTCTGTATATAGTGCTTGCCATGTGTCTATTTGTTGTGATGATTCGAGGCCGCCGTCAGCCGCCCTTCCTGTATTTCTTTGTTATTAATATACCTGTTCATCCTGTTTTTGGTATTTTTTCATTAACTATGTTGAGTAGAATTCAAACATCTAGTGCGTAGTCGCCACCCAGGTCCGAAACCCAGGTAAAGGCAATCAAAGCCTGCCTTGCTGGCCCTGTTACAGTGTCACGACTATATTGACCCCTGGAGTGTCTATCTTCACTGAGACTGCCCGGAGCAAAAGTGGCCATTTCCACTATAAACCAAAAGATGGCGCCCAAGGAAAACCGAGAATAGTGAAAAGCGCCAAAATTTGATAATAGGGGGAGAAACCTCTTTACAATTGTATCCTTTGCATTCCAAACGAAAACTGAATATATCCAAAAAAAATTCAACTCTCACCATCCGAACCTACAGTTTACCATTGAAAGAGAGACAAACCAATGAATAGATTTTCTCGACCTCACGCTCCATACGAACAACAACATAATTAAAACAGAATGGTTCACAAAAAACTCTCGGTCGAGGCGTTACCTCAATTACCAGTCCAACCAACCCCACTCTCCAAAAAAGTCTGTCGTGATCGGCCTAGCTGACAAATCCATCAGCCTATCTGACCACCTTCAGCGACCCACTGCCATTAAGAAAGCAAAATCAGCCTTACTAAAAATTATTCACCCCAAAAAATCAATCGACTCCATATTTAAATCACGTATCAACCTGCTTTACAACAAACATCATAACGATGAAAAAAACAACCCACCAGTACACTCATATAGCCATTCCATACATGAAACACCTTCCAGAGAAAATCTCACACATGCTCAATCCACTCAACCTGAAAATTACACATAAAAGTTACAAAACCCTTAAGCCTTGTTTCTCCAAATCAAAACCTAAAATCCTTCAAACCAAAAAAAACACGAACTTATCTATAAAATACCCTGCAAAGAGCCAAACTGTAATAAATTCTATATTGGCCAATCCAAAAAATATTTAGAAAATAGAATAAAATCACACAAATACACACACAACATTATATTATAACAAAACAATCATCCTATGTTCAGAAAAAAACAAAAAAAAAGAAATATTTGAGATGATTCACAATAAAAACACTCCCAACTGCGTAAATGACAAAACTGGAATCGCTGACTTGAACAGCATCTATTACAATCTAATATGAAAACTAACGCCACCCATCCAAGCTGAGCACACAATCCCTCGAAAACAACATAGCTCTCTAACCAAATGAAATATGCCATACAAAACACTTTCCACTAACCCATTAGCATTATTATTAGCCATAATTATTATTTGTTTTTGAATTGTACAATTTCACTTACTCATTGTTTTTACCTTGTGGACCTGTTTTTTTTTAATCCTGATGAAAACAAGGATCCGCCCGTCGAAATGCAGAAACTGAATTACACATGTTTTCCCAAAACAAAGTTGTAATTAATTTGTGAAAGTCATATCCACGGACCTCAAACCCAAGAAAAACAAGCCAAATATATATATATATATATATATATATTTATTGTTATGATATGTTATGTATGTCAAATAAAACAGTAATAAATAATAGTTTGAAAAAACTAAGAAACACGCTTTTATAGAAAACCAGACAAAAAAATTGAAAATAAGAAAAAAATTATTTTACTAAAAAAAAAGCGTGGGGTGCATGGTATCGCTTCGGTGTGTACTATACTATATAATTATTGATACCATGTACCCCACGCTTTTTTTTAAATAAAATTTTTGTTTTTCTTGTTTTAAATTTTTTTAGTCTGGTTTTCTATAAAAGCGTATTTTTTAGTTTTTTCAAACTATTATTAATTTCCTACTTTTTAGTGTGGTTTATTATAAAAGCGTGTTTTTTTAGTTTATTTAAACTATTAACTTTATTATTTATTGCAAATTAAAAATGTAATGATCTTATCAAATTAGGTAATCATAATCTCCGACCCCAAAAACCCCCACATACCACTTTTGAATAGAATCAGAACATAATCACAAAACTCAGCCGCCATTTTTAAAGCCGCCATATTCAATTTTCCAATTTTCACAAGAGAAATCATAATATACGACCCCAAAAACCCCTACATACCACTTTTGAATAGAATCAGACCATAATTACAAAACTCGGCCGCCATTTTGAAGCCGCCATCTTGAATTTTTCGATTTTTACAAAAGAATCATGATACCTGACCCCAAAAACCCCCTCATATCAATTTTGAATAGAATCAGACCATAATCACAAAACTCGGCCGCCATCTTGAATTTTCCAATTTTACAAAAAATATATACCGACCCAAAAACCCCCATACAATTTGAATAGAATAGACATAATACAAAACTCGGCCGCCATCTTAATTTTCCAATTTTCACAAAATATAATATCGACCCCAAAAACCCCACATACCAATTCTGAAAAGAATCAGACCATAATCACAAATCTTGGCCGCCATTTCAAAGCCGCCATCTTTAATTTTCCAACTTTTACAGAATAATCATAATATTCGACCCCAAAAACCCCCACATACCAATTCTGAAAAGAATCAGACCATAATCACAAATCTTGGCCGCCATTTCAAAGCCGTCATCTCGAATTTTTCCAATTTTGACAAAAAATCATAATCTCCGACCACAAAAACCCTCAGATACCAAATTTGAAGCGAATCGGACCATAATCACAAAATTCGGCCGCCATTTTGAAGCCGCCATTTTGAATTTTCCAATTTTCACAAAAAAATCATAATATTCGACGCCAAAAACCCCCACACACCAATTTTGAATAGAATCAGACCATAATCACAAAACTCGTCCCCCATTTTGGAGCCGCCATCTTGAATTCTCCAATTTTGACAAAAGAATCATAATCTCCGACCAAAAAAACCTTCGGATACCAATTTTGAAGCGAATCGGACCATAATCACAAAACTCGTACGCCATATTGTTTTTTCTTCACACAAAAATTTCTTAATGCATTGTCACCGGAATTATGTACACCCGCCAAATTTCAGATCATTCGGACGTCTGGAAGTGGGTCTAAATCGCGCCCAAAGGAGTCGGTTACGAACAAACAAACAAACAAACAAACATACAAGTGAAGCTAATATAAAGCGTGTAAAAATAGGGCACAATGATATTCAAAAACTGCATAAATACCTGCTATGATTGTTTTTATAATTTTTGTTCTGTATGGTTTGCATTTCGAAAACCTTTGGCCAGTTTATAGTCGACGCAGATAATCCAAGAGGGTGGCAGTAGAGTTTTTCCATTATCATCATTATGTTTGATTAGATCATTCACTTGTCAGAACCTATAAAAATATATAAATCCAAATTAAGAAATAAATCTTTTGAATTCAAGTGCACATTATATTTATACACAAGAAACACCTTGTACACAAATTGGAACCAAAAGGCCACATGAGAGGCAAATGTCAAATTATTTTCCTTTTAAACGATCAAAATAATGAATATGAGAACAGAAAAATGGTACATGTGTACTTTGAAGAGAATTTAGTAAATAGAACTATGTGTAGAAGTCAAACTAAAATATGTTTGAAGGGTAGGAAGTAGAATAATGTGATCAAAGTATTTCTTGACATGTTTTTTTGGGTAACCTTCCACAGTCTGATTAGTTTGCCCTTTCTACACCCTTCTCAAATTAAAAGTGCAAATAGTAAAAAGTGAGATAAAATAACAAAAAGTGATGGTGACCAAGGGAAAAAATAATAATCCGGGAAAACAAAAATGAAAATGAAATGGGGTGCTTGTTAGAAAATTTTGTAATCGATTTCAGTGAAAAATGCCAATAACCCAAGTATATGAGATAGATGAAATCAGTTCAGAATCAATTTGGAACCAAAAATTATCGAGGAACTACTTACCAGAACTCATAACAAGGTACTTTCTCGTCATAAACTTAAAAGTCATAATATTCATTGAACAGCCACGTTGTTTTAGTTTATTGGCTATGATACATAATTTGAGTGGCAAATGTCTTCTTCTCCTCGTCACAATGACATGAGTCTAACCTATAAAGATTTATCTTAAAATATATTCAATTTTTATTGGTGGAAGATATATTCAGAATAAGTTAGATATCTCAGGGATAGGTTGGTTTTCAAGAAATATTTACAATAAAAAGAACAAGTATTGAACTTTTTCTGGACTCATCATTGATTATTCAACTATATAACAATCAATATCTCAAACATAAACAGAATATTGACATCAAGCAAAGAAGAAGATGACGAAGATGATTGCAATCCTCCTGAGTTTTGAAAGAATCATGTCTCCATAGGCGTACCGACTGATCTACAAAAAATTAAAAAGATGAAGAAAAAGAGGTGAGCTGTATGAGAAAGAGAGTAGAAACATCATAGCCGGAGTTTTCTTCTGTTATGATTAGTATATGTCACAAAAAATATTAATAACTTACTAACAAATAGAATATACAACATAATATATACACACAAAATATATATATAAAATATATATATATATATATATATATATATATATATATATATATATATATATATATATATATATATATATATAATATATATATATATATATATAATATATATATATTGTTATGGTATGAAAGACCAGAAATTAATTTAAAAGGAAAAAAGAAATAATTTAAATAAAAAACCCACAAAAATAATAATTACTTACTAGTTAGTAGTTTGAAAGATATTGTTTTTACATATTTCAAAGATTCTATTTCTGTTATGAAGCCCTTGTATGATATTGATAGATAAAAAAATACAAATACTATAATGCAATCATTTTCATACATTGTCAAGATCATTACAACCTATAATTGTTCAAAAGATAACAAAAAGGTCTAGATTTACAAAATCATCCTGAATGAAATATGATCAACAAAATTATAAGCTTGAAACATACAGTGTATGAAATTGTATCTAACTAAAAATAGCCAATGGGTGAACAACAAACTTCTTGATGACAATAGCCAATCAGGGAACAGTATGGTCAGATGTAACATTTGAAATTGTGAGAAAATAAGAACGGAAAAGTGCCAGAATTATCAATAAATATTGTACATAGTTTGTACGAAAAGAAAAATATATTAACTAATAAGTTTTGACAAATAACCACAAAGAGTGAAAATGTGACAGCAAAGTGCGTGAATTTGAAAATTCAAATGAGATGGAAAAAGGGAGGAATGGTATCCAGGTGATAGATAACAAAGCCACGAAGGAAATTGAAATTTTTTTTGAAAAGATCGCCACGTTCGTACTTTAGAAAAAGGAAAATTCAAAAACTTCATCATTATAAGGTAGTTTCTCTGTTAGAACCCAATCAACTCAACTTCAGGAGAATTTCAATAAAATAAAATAGCAGCAAACGACATTACCTTTTTATGTACTCCACATGAAACTATTTCAAAGCTGATTTCTGGATTTGTATGGTTCCTTTTTGGTATTGGAGAGCCTGAGAGCAGTACATTGAAAGGAGGATTCAATTTCTTGGTGTATATTGTAACAACGACAGTTCCAGCGTCAGGTATGAACTTTTCTAGTGCACATCACAAACTGAATAACGTCAAAATAACTCGTATCATATCAGAAGAACTCTATTTCACTTTGATATTGAACTATTAAAGAATTTTCAACCTTCAAAGTAAAAGTGAGGTTGTGTATTTTTCATTAACACCGTTTCTCATGATTGTCTTTGAAAATTTGTAGAATGACCATAGTATAAGTTATCTATCGTAGGCCAGGTTAATATAAGTTTTCCTGAATAAAGGAAATCATTGTTTTTCGACATTTTCTCGTTTGTTTTCCACAATGATCTGCAACCGTACTTGTAAACTTCGAATAGATTGAATTTGATTCGAGTGGCCGGCTATCTGAGACGAAAGGCGTACCAACTGAGTTTAGTCGTGGTAAAAAATGTGATAACAATTGGCAGCAACGTGACGAGAAAACAGTGACGTCAGCTAGCAATCATTTTTACATTGCAATATATTATACAGGGTGAAAATAATTTATCTATCATATCAATTTGAACCCAAGAGGGACAAAAATCAACAACAACATATTATTTTACAAATCATATTTCATAACAATTTGGCTCCCAACTACGAACAGAAATCATTAGCAACCTGCATTTTTAATAACATTATAACATAACAATATTTGCCCAACGCGGGGTGAAATTAACAACAGTTTAATCATTACATAACAATTGGCGCCGCAACGTAGTGGCAATGTAAGGGCAATATATTATTTCTTAATATTTATCGCAACGTAGTGGTAAAGTTAGGGCAATATATTATTTCTTAATATTTATCGCAACGTGGTGGAAAAGTAAGGGCAATATATTATCTCTTAATATTTACCGCAACGTAGTGGCAGAGTAATGGCAATATATCATTTCAGAGCAAAGTGAGGGCAATATATCATTTCAAGGCAAAGTAAGGGCAATATATAATTTCATAATATCTATCGCGAAAAAGGCGAAGTGAGAGCAAGTAAAGGAAAAATATTATTTCTTAATATTTATCGCAACATTGGGCGAACATTAGCCATTGGCATTCCAACGTATAGATATTGGTGAATGAGAAATGGATTTGAGAGATGGTAAGAAAGTTGGTTTGGAAGGAGGTGATCAGGAACAAGGAGAGAGAAGCAATGTGAGAGGGAGTGAAATAATAGGTGAAAGGACAGAAAGTGAGAAAAAAAAAAAACCTTTTTAGAAATGGATTTAGAGAAAACACAGATAGAAAAATAGGAAGTATGGAAAGAATGGAAAAAAGTTTCAAAGGAAGTACAGGAGAAATATGTGAACGATTAGAAACAAGTTGTGAAAAAAATAAAATTCAGAGAGATGATAAACAAAGTCAGGTGGTACAAAATATAAAAATGAATCTTGATCACAAAAATAATGAGTTTATAGATAATATGAAAGTGATTGATAAAAATTTTGAGATGAAAAAGGGGAAAATAAATAATAAAGTAACAAAAATGAAAATATATGACAGAAACATGATAAGGATGAATTTTGAATTGCAAAAAGGGAACGAAAATGATAGAATAATAATCATGAAAATGAATGATTTCTACGTGGCAAATAAAAATCTTGAAATGAAAAAAGGGAACATGAATAAAATAATAATGAGAATGAATGATATAAAATTGGCTAATGAAAATTTAGAAATGAAAGAAAGAAAAACAAATAATGAAATAATAATAATAATGGATGGTAACATGTTAAATATGAAAATAAGAAAGAATGGGCATGAATATTACTATCAAAACCAAGAACAATTGGAAATTATGAAAAATAAAATAGCTGAAAATGTTAACATAAAAGTTCAATTGAAAATTTGTAAAATGAAGAAAATACTTGTAGTAATAAAACAAGCAAGATTCTATAGAAGGAGAGACAAATAATAAAAATGAAAATTTAGGGAATAATAAATTGTAGGTTAACAGATTTAATAGGTGAGTTAGGGAATAAAAAAGGAAAAAGGTTAAAAAAATAATTTGATAGATAGGTAGGATTTCAGAAACACTTGGATAAAATAAAATAAGATGAAAAACAAACGTAAAAAAAAATTATATCAATGAGAGAAAATATTGGGAAAAACAAAAACAACACATGAGTGAATATTCCAAGAAAGAAAACAATAATATTGATTAACAATCATAATACTGAAAAACAGAAAAGTTGATACACATATTGGTACAGGTTGGTCAGATAAAGTAAAGTGAAAAACAATATAGATTATGAAGAAGGAAAAATATAGAAACGGATAATAAATAATGTGGATTTTGAAGAAAAATGAAAATAAATGAAGATAAAAATATTTTGTGTATAAAATGAATGTATGTGAGAAATGAAAGTGGAAATGATAATGATAATAATACTAAAGAAGTGTATTATAAGAAATATGATGATGATGATGATGATGATAAAGGTATATTGATAAATAAAATGAAGGTATAATAATGAATTATAAATGAATATTATATGTTAATTATGTATGAATGAAGAAAAAGCGAAAGAGTATGTACACAAAATGAAAGTAAATAAAATGAGAGATTCAAATTAATAAATGATCCAATTCAATATGAATATAAAGAAAAACTGAAGGAAGAGATAGGAAAAATAATAAAACAGCATAATTGAAAGCAGTACCAGTATTTGTAAAATCAAATGAATATTGAAAAAATTATATATCAGTATGAAGATAATCATAAAATATAAAATGTCATATATGATAATATCTTGAAAAGTTTTTTCTCTTGATCTGTAGGGAAGTCTGAAGTCAAGTTTTTCTGGAACAAAATAACGTAGTACTAGTAGTTGTAAATAATAGTTATCGTTGTAGAATTTGTTTTTCTTGAACTGGTGGGAAATCCAGCAAAGTAGTTTTCTGAAATTAGAAAAATATTATTAGTTAATGTAGAGTTGATAAATATAAATAAAGAAATTGATATTCAAGATTTTCTAACTAGTAGAAAAATATTGAATATAAATTTAGGAATTTGTTATGTTATGAAAGACCAGAAATTGATTCAAAAGGAAAAAAGAAATAATTTCAATAAAAAAACCCACAAAAATAATAATTACTTACTAGTAAGTAGTTAAGGAGATATTGTTTTTACATATTTTTAAGATTCTATTTCTTTTATGGAGCCTTTTTATGATATTGATAGATAAAAATATACAAATACTATAATGCAATCATTTTCATACATTGTCAAGATCATTACAACCTATAATTGTTCAAAAGATAACAAAGAGGTCTAGATTTATAAAATCATTCTGAATAAAATATGATCAACAAAACTAAAGGCTTGGAACATACAGTATATGAAATTGTACCTAACTAAAAATAGCCATTGGGTGAACAACAAACTTCTTGATGACAATAGCCAATCAGATGTAACATTTGAAATTGTGAGAAAATAAGAACGGAAAAGTGTCAGAGAGAATTATCAATGAATATTGTACATAGTTTGTAAGAAAAGAAAAATATATTGGTTAATAAGTTTTGACAAATAACCCCAAAGAGTGGAGATGTGACAACAAAGTGCGTGAATTTTAAAATTCAAATGGGATGGAAAAAAGTAGAAATGGTATCCAGGCGATGAAAAACAGTGCCACGAAAGAGATTAAATTTTTTTTTGAAAAGATCGCCACGTTTAGAAAAAGAAAAATTCAAAAACTTCATATATATAAGGTAGTTTCTCTGTTAGAACCCAATTAACTCAACTTCAGGAGAATTTCAATGAAAATGAATGACAGAAAACAACATTACCTTTTTATGTTCTCCACATGAAACTATTTCAAAGCTGATTTCTGGATTTGTATGGTTCCTTTTTGGTATTGGAGAGCCTGAGAGCAGTACATTGAAAGGAGGATTCAATTTCTGGGTGTATATTGTAACAGCGACAGTTCCAGCGTCAGGTATAAACTTTTCTAGGGCACATCACAAACTGAATAAGCTCAGAAATAACTCGTATCATATCAGAAGAACTCTATTTCACTTTGATATTGAACTATTAAAGAATTTTCAACCTTCAAAGTAAAAGTGAGGTTGTGTATTTTTCATTCAACACCGTTTCTCATGATTGTCTTTGAAGATTTGTAGAATGACCATAGTATAAGTTATCTATCGTAGGCCAGGTTAATATAAGTTTTCCTGAATAAAGGAAATAATTGTTTTTCGATATTCTCTCGTTTGTTTTCCACAATGATCTGCAACCGTACTTGTGAACATTGAAAAGATTGAAGCAGTGGCTCTGTTGCCTGAACCGGCTATCTGAGACGAAAGGCGTACCAACTGAGTTTAGTCGTGGTAAGAAAAGTGATAACAATTAGCAGCAACGTGACGAGAAAACAGTGACGTTAGCTAACAATCATTATTACATTGCAATATATGATACAGGGTGAAAATAATTTATCTATCATATCAATTTGAACCCAAGAGGAACAAAAATCTACAACAACATATTATTCCACAAATCACATTTCATTACAATTTGGCACCCAAAACGTGAAGCAAAATTCACTACAACTATTGTTTTTACAATGTATTATAACATAACAATATATATATATATATATATATATATATATATATATATATATATATATATATATATATATCCCCGACAGGTGTCGTTGGCTTGAATATAATTCTTGTTTCATCTGGAAACAGATTTAATAACCTAAATTAGGGCCAAAACTAATAAAATATTTGTGGAATAGACATTTTGCGGTATATTCATTATGAAAACACGATTTAGTTTTGTCACTGGTGTATATTGATGCACATGAGCTTATTCAATATTCTCAACCCATAAATGAAATTTAAACCAATTAATATTTGTAATTGAAACTTGATAATACATTATTTATTCTAATTGAATTTAGTATTGTTTAGGTAGATGTGGAAAAATAAAAAAATATCAGTAAATAAACAATGATTAATTTGAAAAATTCTACGTGACCACCTTCGCGCTCCATACATGGAATTGTTCTGGGAAACATTTCGTGGTGAACATTTTTCAACATCGTTCTGTTGATCAGTGCTGCACAATTCCTTAAACAAATTTCTAAATGTTCTACATTTCGAAATGAGCGTTGTTCATGAACATTGCTTCTCAGGTAACCATAGAGAGGAATCACACGGTGTTAGGTCCGGAGACCTAGCAGGCCAAGGATTACCTGAATATCAACCTATCCACTTCTCACCAAACTCATTGTTCAACCACTGCCGCACTTTATTCGAAGAATGAATAGAAGCCCCATTTAGTTGAAAAAATAATCGAATCCGCTCTTGTAATAGTAGGTTGTCGATAAATGTAGATATCTCGGTCCGTAGAAAGTTCAAATACCGTTCGCATTTAAATTTGGTCTGAAAAAAAAAGGGGGACCTACAATTCACTCATTCAAAATTTCACATTGTACATTCACTTTGAAACTATATTGGTCCTTGGCTTCAATAATAAAATAAGGATTGAGATCTGCTCACCATCTACAATTTTGAGAACTGACGACACCATTTGAGGTAAAAGTTGCTTCGTCAGAAAATAGTACATTTTTTGAGAAATCACGATTGTCTTATAACATTCCCTGGAACCATGCACAAAAATAAAATCAAGCGTCATTATCCCTGTCTCGCAGTACTTCCACAAATTTTGGTTTGTATGGGTGGAAGGGATTTTGCTTTGAAATTCGTCTAACAGAGGTTTGAGAGATTTCTGCCTTTTCTGCCATAATTTTCGTAGAAACTCTTGGTGTCTCAGTGACTGTCAGTAAAACATTGTTTACATTATTTTCATTATTCACAACAGGCTCAACGTGAACACTTTCAAATTTGTTTTCAACCGAACCAGTTTCCGTAATAAAATGCAAATTTTGGTCTGGATGCCTTCCATTGAAAATTTCAGCTACTACTCTTGTGCTACGATAATTTTCGCCATATAGCAATAATATTTCAATTTTTTCTTGTGTATTGAGTTTTGAAGCCATTTCTATCGATAGATTGAATAACACACAAACTGATAGAGAACGACAACTCCAACAAAATTGTCAACAAGTCATTGTGATACTTGTTATTGTTACAAAATAAGTCAGAATAAGTCATTGAAGTTCAAATTTACTAACCAATATTAAATTAGGCAAGGATAAATAATGTTTTATTATGTTTCAATTAAAAATATTAGTTGGTTTTTATTTTATTAACTGGTTGAAAATATTGAATAATCTCATGTGCATCAATATACAGGGCATAACTACACCTGGTGGCAAGACTAAATCGTGTTTTCATAATTAATTGCCCGCAAAATGTCTATTCCACAAATATTTGATTAGTTTTGACCCGAACTCATGTGATTTTTGTTACTAAAGCCGTTTCCAGATGAAATAAGAATGTATAATATTTCTTGGTAAGGGTAGAGGAATAAAGTGGTATTTGTTTTAATTCTGTTCAAAATTGGTATATAGGGTCCTCGTTGGATTCCAGACACATTTTTTCGTTAAATTTATTCGATATCCTTTCAATTTGACCCAGTTTTTGGCACCACATACAACTTTATTAAAATTCCCGCCAAATCTGAGGTCACGTTATATAACTCGCAAGAGATTTTCCAGTTGTCAGATATGCAGAAACGAGCCGCCATCAGAGTTTTTCAGAAATTTCAATAACAAATTGTTTTCCCATATGTAGCCAACTTTATGACGGACAATATATATATATATATATATATATATATATATATGTATATATATGAATGGAAAGAATATCAAGAAGACTGGTAAACAAAACAGAAGGAATTCAATGGACAAAGCCCTCAGAGAGAAGTGTTAACCGTAGACACGTGTTTCGGGCTCTCGGCCCCCATCAGTACGGTGAAGAAGTGCAAGGATGCACAACAGGGGAATATCAAGGGGACTGGTAAACAAAACAGAAGGAATTTAATGGACAAAGACACGTGTGCGGCTGGCTTCTGTTTGTTGACTCCGTTGATTTGTCGTTTTCTACCAAGTGTTGTTCATTCTTGCACTTCTTTACCGTACTGATGAGGGCCAAGAGCACGAAATGCGATTGACATGAGCTGATTTTAATTCCGAAACAACATATGCTTATCGTGACTATTTGAATTTCTTCTTGTCGACGTATGAGTCATTTATCAATAACTAGAAGTGTTGTAGGTGTGTGAACGAGAGAGTTGACATCGGAGAATCCATTTGCTACGGAAATTACTAGAAGTATTGTTAAGATAGATATGATTCAATTTTAGTCACCGACTGGAAGCAATATTTTCCGAATTTATGGAGTATGAATGTCTTATGGTTCATCAAAATACATTTCATCACGTCATTCAATTTCGAAAAAATAGTATAACTCACGATCATTCATTTGTCTGTTCATTTCAGTTCCTAATGTATCAACGCCGCCCTTGGTATATCGAGTCCTTTGACTCCAGTAACCCTAACTCGTTGATATTTTATTTATATTGGTTATCCTGATACCTTTCAAACATCACTTTGATTTCTAAATATATCCGACTTTCAGATTCATTGAAGACTTATTCAGAATTATTCATATCCTCTTTTATCTCTGAAACAGTTCCGTATGGCTCAAAGTATCAGGGCCGGTATCACAACTGCATCAAATGAATCGCCAACGGAAAAACACAAAAATATTCACAAAGCTCATCATTTATCAGCTTAATTTTCAAAATCCCATCGGAAAACTGAGTCTATAGTCATTGAATAATGACTTTATATTCAGCGTACATAAATGAATAAGTCGGTTGTTAATATGACATCATTACTTAATTAAATCACCATCGTTCGTACACTTTATGATCCCACGTTACATATTCAACACCAACGATGTTTTTAGAGAGAATTATGAGAAAATTCAACACCTGTAATATGAGTTTGAACACATCATGAGAGTAATTGAATTAATTCACAGAAATTCAACGACCCTAATTACATTAACATTGCACCGTTCATTAGGTAGCAGATACCCAGTTATCGGTATAATTGTCTCCACATGAATTATTTGGGTAACCACAAAATCGCTGTTGCTGGAAATATTGTTATAGTGGTAGTAGTTTGGTTGAGGTTCTGAATAGAAGGGGAAATATTGAATTGAAATATTTTCCTAAGAATGCAAAAATCCACTGTTAACCCTCTATTGCATAAATTTCCCAGTAAAGAACCTAATTTTCAAAAAATTCTATAAGGAAAGCCATTATTAAACCGATATGCATATAGTTTCTTTCTGAGAACATCGTTTCATCGCTACTGCAATGTAGTAGAGCAAACAAAGTTATCCACTTCATATAAATGGTTCTGACATTCATAGGTCATGTTTGTAAGCCGTTTTGGAATTGTGATATCTGTATTGAGAGACTAGGTATGTGTCAACAATAAGAATATTCTTTTACTGGAAAATAATAGATAATCATTGTAAGTAAACAGGAGTAATGAGAAATTGTTAGATTTTCTTGATTTGATCCTACATTTTTCTGTTTCCACTTGGGAACATTATGCATATGTAGTTGTATCATCCTAATTGATATATTTCTCCATAGAACTATGTATTCCGTTGCTCCTTCAATATTTTTTGGTACAGAATCAGCAGCTACAGATTATAAATTGGGGGAACTCCCTTGTGGAAGCTCAGACTCTAAACTTTCAGACGAGGAAATTTTAAAACCTGTACAGCAGCGGAATGTGAATCTTTCTCAGTCTTTTTCAGTCAGACCGCTCTGTAGGGGATCCTGAAGAAAAAACTACAACAAAAAAACAAATACAAGATGTTGAATTTCTAGGTTCTGAATTGTTACCAGTCAATATTTTGAAGCTATTACTCCAAATAAATGGTTGTGTCACTTCTTTTGGCATACATTTTCAATTCAAATTCTACGTCAAACGTGTATTGATAGTGCTCAGTCACAGCCAGCTCGACCAATCATCACATCCATCGGATAAATTGAAAAATGTATGTGACTATTACTATAGATGTCACTCATTCGACAAACTACTACAAGAAGATACTGGTCACCATAAATGAGAATTTTGCAAATAGGTAAAGTAATGCCTATAAATTGCTTTAAGAAAATTTGAAAAAATTGCATTTTAGTGATAATAGTACAACACAAAAAGTATTGACGAATATTATCTATTATTGGCCAAAATCGCAATTCCTGTACGGAAATACCTCTAGAAGAGTCGTTCTGCGATTAGCATGTTATCTGTTTCAAATGTCGTACTGCTCTGAAAACGTACAACCCTAAAAACCTCCATGAGTGGAAATACAAGATGTTGGTTATTTCAGGAGTTTCTGGATTTTCACTTCAATTTTTATTTATCTGGTGGTAAGCAGGGGTACATTGAAATTCCGAATGAGCCCATTCTGGAGCTGCAAGTAACGTGGTAGTGAGAATGAGTCGTGTAACTCCGGAAGATAAGCACCACAAACTCTATTATGACAATTGTTCTTCTAGTCCTCCTTTGGTAGCATGTTTAGATTAATAATTCAGTTACAACTGTACGTGCGAATAGATTGCCGAATTATCAAGAATTTTCTGAGAAAGATATGAAACGAAGACAAAAGTAGTATAATATAATTGGGGTACAGAACCACTAGCCCAAGTAACACGGTTAATTTTCTACGAAAATGAGAAAAAATATATACCTTGCCCTGATATCATCAAAGAATATAACGAACATAAGGCGCGGTTGACCTGCAAGATTCATTTCAGTGTCTTTACCCCATGAAGGTTAAGAGCGGAAAGTGGTTCCATATGTTGGATTCCGCTGTGGTCAATGCGTGGTTACTTGATAGGATAATTGAGAAGCAGCTTGAAGAGAAACACAAAGAAGTAGTAGTGCCTCTACTTTCTTCCAAAACAGTTCTGGCCAAGCAACTGTACAAGCGTTTCATTGGAAAACAGGAAAATAGGCCACCCAAGAAGTTCTACTCCAGGGGCTCAACCAGAAAAAAAATGCATTGAACCTTGACCAAATCAATATATTGAATCAGATCAGATGTCACATCGGCCGGTGTGGACAGAAAACAGAGAAAGATGCAATAAATTAGAGTTGTGGAAAGTCGATATTACTCCATTGTCTACATTTTTTATGATCTTGCTCTGGTGCATGATGTTCCCAATAGGGTATAATTAATATTTTCTAAACAACATATACTTCAACCAAAATAAAATGTTTGTGGTCAGTTATGATGTATTTTCACATAAATCAACAAAGTATATTTTTTCAACGATTCAAATTCATGCAAAAGAGGGTTAAATTGAACTATTTTTGTAAATGAAGCTACGCTGAACTATACTGATAGATCTTTTGAGAGTTCCCTTACTTATTTGATTTTCTATTCTAGTCTCAATTGAGAACTTAAGTGAATGAATGAGACAAAGAAAAAATAATTCAAGAAGGAGAACTCACCACAAATCATTTGTCACATTGATGCAAGACTGGCATCGCAATCACTAGGTCTTACATACATTATTATCGTCGAAAATCTATTTCACGCTTCCACGATCATCAGGAAGATCGGAAGAATTGGCAAAATGTTAGAAACATTTTATTTTGGAGAGGCACTTCAAATCAGTATTTCTTCACATTTATAATCTGTCATGTGGTTTGATAGATTGATTTGTTTGAAAATATGAAAATATGAACAGGGTGGTAGCTGAAACCACGGAAGTACATCTGATAGATATTCCCAAAAGACCCCAACTGTTGAACGAAACAAAGGTTGAAACTCTAGTGAGTGATGTACTCAATTATCTTTTGATTCGGGTTTGACTACATAGAAATATTAGTAGGTTTATAGATATCCTAAGGCTACAACTTTTACACAAACAAAGAAATGCTGTCGGTATTTTCCATGTCTTCTATGCCAACTTTATTGATGGTGAATTCCGAATCAATTTATAAATTGTTAAATATACTTTTTCGACTGGCCGTGTCATCGGTTCTTCCATATCGAACATTGGGAAAAAATCAGCTGTGGGACCCTCCAGATCTTGACCGGCATGAGCGTCGGGAGAATGGGATTATTTTGAAATTATACATTGATAACACATTTTTAGGGCTGTACGAAGTTAATTTGATCAGTCAATTCACAGTCAATTGACCGAATGAGATATTTGACCTCAAACAAATGAGGGTTCTGCACCGAACGCGGGTCATACTAGTCAATGCCCGAATGGTAACGCGTAGGAGAAAAATCAAACATTCGTAGCGCCAGTCTGGGAGACGGTGGAAAGCTCCAACTGCAGACTCAATTTGATTTTTTTGTTGTGGTACTCCCTGCCGAATGAAGTTCTTATCCATCGGATAGATTTTGAATAACTTAATGGCAAAGTTTAGAAATTTGACATTTTCTAATTTTTTCAAGGGTTTTCAAATGACATATGAGTCAAGTTTCAGGCGCTATAGTTTCTGTCATTTTACGATAGTGACACTTTCGATCGACAGATGACAGCCGAAAACGAATGGTCGCATTCGGACAGGAACTGTATCTCCATACCAAATTTCAGCTTGATTGAACTAACGGTTCGGCAGTTATCGTGGAAGATCACAGACAGGCAGACAGACACACATACACACATAGACAGATGAACTTCATTAATGGTCTCAACGTATCGGGAGACCTCAAAAGGATATTTCCATCGATATCTCGTTTTTTTTCGCACGATTACATTACTTGACCAATGGGGGAGCGGTCGAGTGAAAACTGGAAAAATTAAATATTAGTGATAGTATGGGTATAATTTCTGTGCAAGAGTTTTTTTTTGCGTTAAAACAAAATGTTTGATGGATGTAGGATTATTTTGCCCAGTACATATCACATATCCAACAATTTTTCCATTGTGAAATTTTCACCGCATTTTGGTATACACGCTTCTCCCACACACTCTCAAAAACTATCGGTTATTGCAAAAGATTCATTAAGAAGAAATACATCTACGGATTTCAGAATTTATTTATTCATTCTGAATTGACAATCAGTCATGCTAACGAATCATGTGTCAGAAAAATGGAACATCTTCTTTGGAAATAAAAACATTATTTTTATTTTTGTATAAAACTCAAACTTTTCTATTGAAAGTTGGAGAGGGATTCAAGTTTCCCTGAGTACTCCCCGATATTTCTATGTAATCTGACTCATATCAAAAGAAATAAGTATAACCAGCACACGAGGATATATGCAGTACTTACTTGAGTTTCAATCTCAATATCTCTTAGAAAAATAATAACAAATCATTATTTAGATAGTTTGATTTTGAATCCAAGGAATGTTTGTGGGCGAAAAACAAACTCAAATAGTTTATGATTAACACGAACGAATGAACCTCAAATGAAAGGAACATTATAACAATAGCAAACGATCTCACAGAAGAAGATAAAAAACAAAAGTCCTATAGAAAAATCTCAAAATTGCAAGAGAACAACAAAACCTAGCTAGAATAATAGGAAATAAACTTATAGTGAATGGAAAAGTTTCCACCCACCAACAACTCAAAGAACAAGAAGAGGAAACGAAAACTAACAAAATCATTTTTTTACAAAAACAAAAGTGTTCCTTCCACACCCACTACAATAGAGGCGTGATCAAGTCCACAGGATATCCACAATAAAACAACCAACCCGCTTGCTGCACCAGAACTGAAGAAAAACATAAAATATACCAGATCAAATTCGGAGAGAACTTTCGAAGATCAGCACAACTCTTCGCCGACTGTAAAAAAGAACAATAAGTAATAATAATTGAAGAACTCTTGCTTTATCTATGTGATTGATGAATACCCTGTCTGTACTACTTATTTTAATGAAATGGACCCATATTTCCAAGAACTTGAATATAATCCAATAGAAACATACAAGGTAAGCACTATTCAAGAATTGGAATTAGTTTCGCATGAATTTAGGGAGAAATCGTTTCAGATATTTTATACAAATATGAGAAGTATATCTAAGAATCAAGATGAGGCCACTATATTTTTAGAATAATTCGAAAAAAAGCTTGAATTGATTGTACTAACAGAAACACTCAATATGAAAAATAATAAAAATGCGCAGTAAACAAGGATATAACCACCTCTCACAACCAAGGAGATTTTATAAGAATGACGGAGTTGTGATGTATTTGAAAGGAAATTATGATTATTGTTGTACTACCGAAACCATGGAAATCCATAAAATTTTTAACATTTCAATAACAAAGTAAGAATAATGGCTATATATAAGCCACCAGCTACTTGACCTCATCAGTTCAATGATAATTTGATTGAACTCCTACAAATCAAAAAAGACCTGTACACTGAAATTTGTATAATTATTGTAGAGATCAATGTTCACTTGTTTTCTGATGTAGACTGCTTCCAACAATATCTCAATATTATGTCCTTGAATGGCTCCGTTTCGTATTTAAATAACTATACTAGGATTACCACAAACACCAAAAGTTGTATAGTCCACATTTTCATGAGAACTGAAATGGAATCTGAAGTATTTTCAAGTATTATTTGTAAGTCCGGAATAACAGATCAATACTCGCAAATACTATGCATTAAGTTGGAAAACAAAACAGAAATAAAGTGAAGGACAAAAATATAAGACATTTTTAAACTTCGAGGTTAAAAAAAGAATAGCGATGAAGAAAATATATGAAATATATCAAATCAATGATACGGATACTGCGACAAAATCGTTCAAAATGTGATCAAAATCAAAAAAATATGATAAAAATAAAAATTGCATAACAAAAGCACTTATTGTATCAGTAAATAAAAAAAAATATTCAAAGAAGCAAAACTTCACCCTTATGACTTAAATATACAGAAAAATTATGGAACGTACAGAGACACACTAAACGTATTGATAAAGAATGCAAAAGCAGATTATTTCAACAAAGAAATTGTAAAGAATTGAGGCTCCACAAAGGGAATTTAGAAGGCGGTAAAAAAATTTGGAATGAAAATGAAAAAGATATTATTGTGAAAGAGGTGACATGGGCAGTAACAAACGACAAATATGAATTGGCGAATATCTTCAACGAACACTACGTGTATGTGGGAAAAATCACGAAAGTAGAATTTATATCCCTCTGAACTACTTTGAAAGTCATGTGAGGTTAAATGAAACTATGTACTTATTCCCAACCAAACCAATAGTTGTGAAAATGGTGAAAAGCCTGAAATTGTGAAAAGCCTGAAATCAGGAAAAGCTCCAGACGATGATGGAATAACTTCGAAGATACTTGAAATGAACTGTAAAACTCTGTGTGGCCCTCTGAGCCACGTCACTAATGGAGTATTGAAAAATTGCCAATTTCCGAATATACTTGAATTGGGCGCAATTGAACCACTATATCAAAATGGTGACAAAACAAAGGTTATGAGTTATAGACCGATTTCTCTAATTTCAAGCATAGCAAAAGTACTTGAAAAACTCATTAAAATGCGAATAGACAGCTTTCTGAACAAACATCAAATTATCTCAGGAAGGCAAATCGGGTTTCAATCAGGTAAGAATACAGAAGATGCTTCAGCTTAGTCATGAATATAATCTACGAAAATCAATACCACAGGAAAAAAACCTGAGCTGTCGTTGTAGATTGGGGAAGGCATTCGAAACTATTGACCTTCGAAGACTGTTGATGGAATCAAAAACTATCTGAATTAAATAAAAGACTATCTCTTGGATCGACACCAAAACGTTAAAATTGATGAAATGAAAAGAGAACTACAAACGATTACACACGGTGTACTCAAGGCACAGTACTGGGTCCTGCGTTATTCAACATAACTTGAATGACTTACTCAACATAAGCAGAAAACGTGATATACTTAACTTTGCAGATGACACAGCAATCATTCATGACGCAGATACCTGGCAACAGTTGGAAGATATAGTTGAAGATGATTTTCTGAGAATACAGAATTGGTTTGATGTAAATGTTCTAATAGTGAACCCTGAAGAAACCAAGTATATACCCTTCACTCCCTACTAAACCCACTTACCTAATTACCACATTTTGAATATCCGTTATCTCTCTGGAAAAATGATCATTGGAATTGAGGAGGCAAGAAGCATACAATATCCCGGCATCATCATAGATAGACCCTTCAGATAGGATCTGCATGTGAAATATTCAGTAAATGAACTACGAATGTTATCACCTTAATTCAAATTTTCCAAACAATTCTTGTCGCTACCTTGAGTCAAATTGTTCTATCAGTCTCTTGTACATTTCACAGTCTCAACTATCATATGACATAATAGGATGGAGAAGTGCCAACAATACATATATGAAACACATTGAAGTGGTACAAAAATGGTTTCTGGAAATAATTTTAAATAAAAACGTAGATAACCTACAAATGAGCTATATCGAGAATCAGGAATGTTTGACTCAAGACAAATATACGGACAATCACTGTTGATGAACACTTCCAAAAACGAACACACAATGGGAAACACGTATGATTTTTTTTTATTTTTTTTTGCGCAGTTCGTTCCTAAAAAATAACATTTTATCCCCAATTTTTGTCGAAATTTTCAAGTTTGAGAGTGTTTCTCATTTTAAATTTGATTTGACGTTCACTTGGATAACTTTCCCCAAACACTAGCGCCAGATGTGGTTCATAAATAATATTTGTATTCAATACTATTTCTCACAACCCAAACATTATTTCAAGCTCACTTTTAATGTGATGTTTCTGTAATACTTGAAATCACTATATTCAATTTCTAAGGTTTTTGATTAGGTGATAATGTGCAAATCAAAATATTCTAGTTCCCTAGTCGTTATAAACAATTAGTTACAATACCAGGAGTACAAATCTTTTAAAAGAAAGACCAAATGTCAAAAAGACGATTGGTCTGAGAAACCATGCTCATTTAGCCTTGAAAATATTCGATATTCTCCAACTCGAAATAAAAAAACCTAAATATCAAATTCAAATTGAGAAACAAATTAGAAAATGACTACATGAAATACCTAGGATTACCATTCATGAAATTCTGAATGCTATCAACTAGAATTCAAATTTCAAAAATAATGATTATCTGGTACTTTCATATATTGAAAATTATGCCTCTTGTACATATTAAACTATATATTAATATATAAGTATACGTATTTGCATTTGTATTTTTTTATATCATTCATAACCTCACTCAAAATATACCTATTATCTATAGATACCTCTCCAGAATGAATTCCTATGCCATTGTATACAGTTGCTACAAGTATGTATCAATTATTGTGAAGGTGTCCGATCCCACAGTCTCATTGTCCAGAACGTTATTCTCTTAGAGATGGATGATCAGTGGCATAATAAATATGTATGTGTGCATATACATCAGAGCTGTCTTGAAGCACTGTGCTTAGTGCTCGTGGAAGCACTCAAAGCACTTTGTGCTCGTAAGCACTGTGCTCCCGAGTATTTTTCTGAGTCAGTTCCTAGTGCATCGAGCATTTCACTCCCGGAAACTTCAGTGCTCCAGAGCACTCTTCGGGATTCCTAAGCACTAAGCCTTCCCTTACCTATGAATCTATGAATGTTTCCGAAACATGAAAACGCGGCCAACGGCACGCACAAGAACCACTCAATGCGTCTGTGTCCTTATATTATGCATATTCGAGAGATTACAGTGTTGATATAGGCATTGTTTTTAATAAGAAATAAAATGCATAAAGCACACAAAGTCGTCTTCACAAAAGGTTCAGTATAAATTTAAAAACAATTGGTAGACCACAGGCGAAAAACAACTACTTTCCTAGCAGATACCACGAAGAACGTTGAAAAATATTCACTTGAAATCCATGCAAACATCTATAAAAATGGATATTGTTCGCAAATGTTTCTTTCTGATAAGCTCGATTATGCCTGATTTATGTCGGGTCTGCCTAACAATCCGCATATCGGTTTCAGGCTTTCTGGCCCTCATCAGTACGGAGTAGTCACCAGAGATCCGGAGAGCTTTGGCCGCAGCGAAACATAACATAAATACACCATGCCCCCCTTAAGGATAGGCGCCCATGGATAGTGAATCGAGTTATGTTATGAGTGAACGAGATTTACTGTCCACTTCCATCCTCCCACGCTTCTCCTTGGAGCGGTCCTCAACTAACTCGCAAATGGCACCTCCTGTGGTATGAAGTCAGCCTCTGAGTGCTTTGAGCCCCTTGTTATCTGGTCGTTGTATGTTTACCTGACTTGTGCTGTGTGTGCATGGTGGTGATGTACCTGATGGGTGTAAGTATGGTGTGATGTGGGTGTGTTGATCTTACGTGTTTTGTATTGAATTGTTACTCACCTGACGCGCCGGAGTGCTACTTCTCGTGGTGGACGGTCGTTTTGGTAGGCTGGTCGCAAATACTTTTCCCTTTCTCTAAACCTGGGATCGTCCAGGTTCAGGTTCGCGTGGATGTCATGAATCACGGGGTTCGTGTGGGTGTCCGTCTTCAGGAACGTCGCGGTGGCGTGGTTCTGAAGATGGCCGTCAATGCAGTTCGGATTGACATTTAGGTCCCTGTAGATGAATCTATTCGGAACGCATCTGGGAGCGTTCACTGCCATTCTTAGGCTCACGTTCAAGAATAGCTGGATATTGGTCTTGTATGTCTGTGCGCATTGACCCCATGCGGCGGATGCATACAGGATGATGGGGAGGAGGATGGTCCTGATAAGGAGCAGTTTTAACTGGGGGTCCATGTTGCTACTGCGTCCAATGAGGGGGTAGAGGTTCTTTCGGGCTGCTTTCGCTAAATGAATAAATGAATCACCATCAACCTTACAACATCTTTAGGTGCGTCGGAAAAGATAACTTTCAACCGGGGCACCTAGTGACAGAAAGAAACACTCCATACATTTCTCCTATCACGATAAGATTCTAAATGAAAGATTCCTTCTCAGTAGGAGAGGCCAAGTTGCCCAAGTGGCATATTTAAAGAAAGAAAAAGCCATGTTGAAGGGGATAAAATAAGAAATGAAATGCATAAAGCACACAAAGACGTCTTCACAGAAAGTTCAATATAAATTGAAACACAATTGGTAGACCACAGGCAAAAAACAACTACTTTCCTAGCGAAAACCACGCAGAATATTGAATGATATTCACTTAAAATCCATGCAAACATTTCAAATGGATATTGTTCGCAAATTTTTTTTTCTGAGAAGTTCGATTATGCTTAATATATGTCGTGTCTGCCTAACAATCCGCATACCGGTTTCAGGCTTTTTGGCCTTCATCAGTAC
Source organism: Gonioctena quinquepunctata (assembly GCA_018342105.1). Classification (NCBI taxonomy): domain Eukaryota; kingdom Metazoa; phylum Arthropoda; class Insecta; order Coleoptera; family Chrysomelidae; genus Gonioctena; species Gonioctena quinquepunctata. The sequence goes on along the minus strand of JAFIRS010001161.1, from coordinate 363,432 downwards.
GGAGTAGTCACCAACCAGAGATCCGGAGAGCTCTGTATGAAGCGAGACACAACATAAATGAATTACCATCAAGCTTACAACATCTTTAGGTGCGTCGGAAAAGATAACTTTCAACCGGCGGCACCCAGTGACAGAAAGAAACACTCCTTACATTTCTCATACCTCGATAGAATTCTAAATGAAATATTCCTCCTCAGTAGGAGTGGCTAAGTAGCCCGACTGGCATATTTGAAGAAGAAAAAATTGTTTTTAATGGTTTGCGTTGTGAAGTGAGTTTAGAGCTTAACTATTTTTCTTTGAATGCGGAAACTTAATGAATATACTTTCTACACAAGATGATTTTCTATTGAGAAATATTCAGAACAGTTATAGGTGAAAAATTAATATTTGTATGACTCTCTGTGACTGGTAGAACCTCCTGACCCGACTAGTCCTCAAAGTGACAGCAATTTTCATTATGTTTTACTATGATTTTGGTGGAGCTCTATGTGCTGAACTCTCTGCAGGCGCGTACTGAAACACTTTTGGTTGCCGGAAAACTGTTCCCCGAGGGTCCATGCGATTTTTCACGAACATGGATAATTTTTTTCGAAATATGTTCAGAAGCTTCTATTTAATGTGCTGTGTTAATGCGTTTAGGGTCCGATTCAATTTATAATAGGTAAGTGGGAGTTTTTGGTACCGGATATCATTATTTTATTGAAAAAATCGAGAATCCAAGATGGCGCGTCCAATATGGCTGACGTGTGTTCTATCAGTGATATATATTCGAAATTGCTATCTGGAGGTTTATGGGGTCGCAGATTATGATTCTAATGTCAGAATTCAAGATGGAGGATGTAACATGGCGGACGAGATTTTTCATTTATTATCCGATTTCAATGAAAATTGGTATCTAGGGGTTTTTGGGGTTGGAACTCATGATTTGTCAAAATTCTATAATTTGAGGAGACAGCTTCAAAATATTCGATATTATATGAATAAAGTTTTCATTTTGAAGTGCACTAGCGTGCGTGTCGTATTCATTCCACCACACCAGTTTATTCAATGCCACACGCCACCTTCATAAATAATATATACGCGGGGCGAAGCATTGCGTTTTACATAATTATTGTGTTTCCATTGCGGCTTTGGATTCAATTTGACGTGATTAAATTACAAAAATATCCCTTTTATTTGGATCAAACTGTTTATTACAGCAATTCTATATCAAAAACTAACCTAAGTGCCCAACAGTCTCGCCCTTTTGAGAAGTGCTTAGTGTTTAGTGCTCGCTATGTCCAATTACTTTCAAGGGTGCTTAGTGCTCAGAGTACTTTTCGTCAGTGTTCGGCACAGCTCTGATATACATGTGTGTGTGCTCATATGTATGTGTGGATGTGTGTATGTATTTATGCGTGTATGTATGTGTCATGTATATGCATATTGAATCAACCAAACAAGTACAAGTGCTATGTAGTTCTAACTTCTCTCACGCTTATATCAATGCTATATGATGATTACTGTATTTTATGTATATGCTGAATGTATATATTGAATAGACGGATTTATTTTATAATAAAAAAAAAGGAATATCACTGGTGATTTACAGATATTTTGTATTTGTGTGCACATCTTAGAGAAAAACTTTCCGGATAAAAGTTTTGGAGCTCATGAAGCTCTATAAAAAATCATTGTTTCCTTATATAGGTGAAAAAATGAAAGATTTATAAAAAAAAACAATCTTTCAACAGCCGCTCTCTTTGAAACTACTCGATCTGGGGTATTAATCTATAAATTAAAATATTATATGAAAGAAAGTCCAATTTCCAAGTTCCATTTGGTGTCCCCACTTTGTTCACGAATGCCGTGTATATATATATATATATATATATATATTGTTATGTTTCGATGAATTGAAATATTATATATATATATATATATATATATATATATATATATATATATATATATATATATATATATATATATATATATATATATATATATATATATATATATATATATATATATATATATATATATATATATATATATATATATATATATATATATATATATATATATATATATATATATTTTTTTATATTATATATATATATATATATATATATATATATTGTTTTTGTATATTGAAATTGCTAATTATTTTTGGTATTTTTTGTGAGCCAAATTGATATGATATAAATAGATATTTCTGCCCCTGTATTGTATGCTGTAATAATAATTGTCAGCGAACGTCACTGTTCTCTCGTCACGCTACCAACAATTATTATTTTCCTCACCACGGCTAAGCAACAGTTGGTACGCCCTTATCTCAAGGTGGCCGGTTCAAGGCAATAGAGACACTGCCACTGCTGGCTAAATTCAGTTCATTGAATGGTCTCTGATATGTTATTGATCATTGTGAGAAAACAAACAACAAAATATCAAAAAGTAATTATCTCCTTTATTCCGGAAGACTTAATAATACCTGGCCTACGAGAAATAACTTATACTAGGGTGAATCAAACAAATATTCACGGATAATAATAATAAATCAGATCATGGATAGATAAACAGAACCTCACTTTTTCCGTGAGAGTGACGTTTTCTGTTATTGTTCAGAATAGTGTGACATAAAGTTCTTCGAATGTGAAATATGTTATTTGTGAAATAGTTCAGGACCGGAAGAGCACTATTAAAGTTTTATACCTGGTTGGAACTGTTGGTGTTTTACTTATACCATGAATCAGGATGTCTCCTCTCTCCACTCGCTGTCAGGACTGCAATACCATGAATCAGGAACTATTTAGATGCGGAAATCAGCACTTGGATCCGTGGATATGTTATCATTAAGGTAATATTGGTTTTGTTTACCAAATGATGGGATTATTCCAATTTTCTATCAGTAAAATTTTTGCGTGGCATCCGCTTGGGAATTTATTTTCGATCTCCTTTGAAGCTTTGTTTTCTATCGCCTAGATACATCTTTTTCCCCTTGTATTTCCATTTGAATTTTTGAATTGGTGCACTAAATTGTCACTTTCCACTGTTTATCATTATATTGCATAATTTATATATACAATTATTTTTCCACTCTTATCATTATTTACAAATTTCAATAATAATTGCTTCTGATACCATATCATTGCTACTCTTCCACAATTTCCAATTTTACACCTGACCATCTATTCCCTGATTGGCTATTTTCATAAAGACATTTGCTGTTCTATCATTGGCTACTTTTTGTAAGCTACAGTTTCATATACTGTATGTTTCAAATTTATTAATGTGTTGATTACTGTTTATTCCTGAAAATTTTGTAAATTTAGACTTTTTATTGTCTTTTGAGCAATTATGAGTTATAATAATTCTGACAGTGTATGAAATTGATTGTTTTATAGTATTTTGACATTTTTATCTATCCATATTCTACCTAGGCTCACAATATACATAGAATTTCAAAAGTTATTCACAAACAAACTCTTGAAACCATTAACCATCTAGTAATTATTTTTTGTGGGTTTTTCGTCTTTTAAAATTTACAACTGGCATAACATAACATAACAATATTTATATATATATATATATATATATATATAAATTTAATATTTTTGAACTGATGGTTCTGTTGAATCCCGGGGACCAAGGTCGGCGAAGATATATCAAAATTTTCCGAAAGTCGTGAAGTTGTATCGTCCTCAATGGAAATATATTTATGAAATCTACCTGACAGGAAAAGTATTTTGTTTGCGGAAGATCGTGAAGATACATAAAATAATCTTTACTGATCTGGTACAGTTACACATACAATATTTTGTAATGAATAATTCATATTTTGGAAGTTCAGAAAATAACGGATGATCAATTCAAAGATATACAGTGCTTTTGCATCACAAATTGCAACCATTTAACGAATCACCAGAAAAAAATATTGTTAGGTCTTCATCGAATGAAAAAGTACTTCCATTTTCTATCCTGGAAATCTCGATTCTTTGAATAAAACCTCCTAGAGAACGATTATAGGTATATTTCGAAATAAATACTACCTACTGGTCCCGTCATCACAAGACCTCAAAAAAATTGTGATTCGCCGATCATGGTCCTCAGAAACCAAAAAACCGCCAGTTCATACATCTATATAATTGAGGAGAAATGAAAGAAAAGTTACAAAATGATAGATATTATGTGATAATTTCCATGTGAGTTTTTTTTCCGGATTTACAAATTATTCAGGAATTTGTCACACCAATTTCCTCTCATATATTTCATTTTATCAGTTTTTTCATAACCTCGAGCCTAAAAATTTCATTTGGAATCTGCATCTTCGACCAAAATTGTACAAAAATTGATATTTTATATCACCCTTTGATTTTTCTGACACCTTCTGTTGTACCAAGGCACTGAGCATCATGTCTGATTTATAAATCGGCCCCATCCACTTATAACAGAAGATTCAAATTCAGTATCATGACAGCTGGGCAGCATTCTGTCCTCTCGTTCATCCTACCATGTGAGCATCATGAGAATAATTTCATAACTTCCAATTGCTCGTTTATTCAATTCCTGATCCATTTGTGGTCTTTGTAAATTATAACGTAACGGACCAGTTGTTGGTATAAACTCAATGTATCTTCTCAAGGTAGAGTTGTATAAAGTCAACAGTGAACCATCAATGATAAAAAAAAATCTCACATGAAAAATAAATATAATTCCATTCGTTGCTTTGGCATGTGCTTATACTGGAGAATTCATAGTGCGAGATCCGGTATTAGAAATATAAAGCTTCATCTGTTATTTAACGATGACAAAGATTATATTTTAGAAAATATATACATTGATAAATCGCAAATGGGTTGCCCAGCAAAATCGCGTACCGATGCTGTTAAATAATATGAATTTCAATTACCTTTTTTGTTTCAACTTCCAACTTCATGTTATTCATGAGGAACTAGCATTCGATGGGAGAATATGACACAAAGAATTGGAATAATATAGGTTGCCTACTTTCCCCTCAGCACTACTATAAATTTGCCGGGTATAAACAGGTAAGCATGCGTTATTAATATACCTTCATCAGTTATTCGATCAAATTCTCCATCAAATGGAAGGTTATTTTATTCCCTACCCAATAGTCTAAGGTTGCCTCGGCAGAAGTTTGTCACATCCATGGTTGCCTAGATTTTAAATGTGAAGTTTTAAGCGCGAGCGTGGAGAGTGACAGAGAAGCGTTGCGCGTACCCCTCCATGCGACAGACAGGGATGCAAAGAGGTCTTCTGGAAGAAGATGTTTCCGATCGTGTAAGCGCGCTCCATTGATCAAATACTACATTCAAGTCAGATTGAATATTTACAAAGATATTGAAATTTTTTCACGCATATATTTATTCATCAGCGGCAACAGATGATTACGGAATGGAAAATTTTTCCGTTCCATCTTTCAAAATGCTGGAGAAAGTCAGATTAAATATTACATAATGATACCAATTTTTTTTTAATTATGCATTGATTCATCTATATCATATTTAAAAAAAATTATATGAGGAACTTATTCTGATTGTGCCCATATCATAATCTAATTGTAATTCGTCATCGTTTTCTTCATGTTCATATTTGCTGATTATATCCTCAACTTTCAAGGATGTTGGGTCCTCTACAAACCAACGTCAATTAACTATCTGAAAACCAACCTATACCTCTGATATGAGTTATGGATTTTTGTCCTTTAAGTAAATGAAAAATTCTGGCGTTCAATTGAAATTAAATTCTTGGAGTATCTACTTGACTCATAGAGAAAGGGCAGTACATATAATTCTTCACTTTTCTGTATTGAATAAACTGGTATATATACATTTCACCATACGTTGGACGCCAGATAAAGGAGTTGTATATTGAAGGATATAGAAACGAGATTTCATAGAATTGAATGAGCCCAACAACTTCCAACAATAGAAAACTTGATTCCAGTACTGAAGTTGTTATACAGGATATAACATTTTCTTGAACGTTGGTACCAGTATATTCCAATCAATCTATCATTAGGTATCAGTGAATGTTCGGTAAAGTTCTCATGGTGTGACTTGGTTAAGCTCGCAGAAAGAAGGGTATTTTTATCAACAAACGATTTCAGTTTTCTCAGAAGAAAATTGTGAGTACTCAATTTGGAACAGGTATTTTCGATGTGTGGTTCCCAGCATAAACTATAGTCAATAGGTAATCCTAAAAGTTTAGCATGGTCACCTACTGTTACTTTATTGTTTGTCGAAAAAATTATATGTTTTGTCTTATCTTTGTTTTATTTTAATAAGTTGTGGGTAAACCATTCTTGGGCGAGGTTTTCAGCTGATTTCATCGAATTTAATAGCGACTCATAACTGTTTTCAGAGCTTATAAGAGAGCTATCATTAGCAAAAACAATACCTAAATGAGGCAACATATGACGAAAAAAATCAATGGTATAAATTATGAATAGAAGTGTCTCCAGAACCGAGTCTTGGGGTACGCCTGTTTTAACCAGATTCAGCTGGGAGGTTGTTTCATTGATAGTAACACATTGACTCCTATTCTGGAGATAAGACTCAATTAGTTTTAAAGATACTCCTCGTACTCCATATTGCGAGAGCTCATTCACAGGGATATTGTGAGAGACACAGTCGAAAGCCTTGCTCAGGTCACATAATGTTACACCATTTAGTTTACCCTGTTCAACGCCCTCGACTATCTCTCTCACAACCCTTGCTATTGCATGAGTTGTAGATCGTTGTTGACGGAATCCAAATTGATAATTGCTTAATAGTTTCTCAAAATATTTGTTCAACCTTTGCTTCAATATGATTTCAAAGATCTTACCAATGTAGGGTACAATAGAAATTGGCCTATAGTTCTCAGGGTTTTCTCTAACGCCCTTTTCAAAAATAGGTATAACTTTGGTGAGTTATAGCTCGTCATGAAAAATACCATTTACAATACATGTATTGAATAAATCAGTGAGAGGATCAATTAGTAAAATGGAATTTCCTTTGATTATTTTGCTGTTAAGTTCATACATGTCAAAGCAGTAGGTATTCTTCAACTGGTGAATAGCACTTTCTACCTCATGAGGGAATATAGGTTCAAAGAAGAATGAGCCTGGCGCTTTGGGCTCCAACTAATCAGGAATTGATCATCTATAATAGTTATTATCATCGTCTAAAGGCAACTGTCTAATAATTATATCAGCGACCTGCGAGAAATAGTTGTTGAGATGATCGGCTGATAAACTTTCAGATACATTTTTGCTGGAGTGTTTGTTTCTTTCAAAATTAATAAGTTTCCAGCAGTCCCTTGTTTTATCAGAAGAATTATTCAAGAAATTATCAAAAGATTTTTGCTTTGTAGTTTCAATTGCATGTTGTATTCTCTGGTCATTTGTTTGTATGTATCATTGAAAGTTGTATTATTTGTGGAGTCACGAATGATTTTGATAGTTTGCAGTGTGTTTCTCATTTTCCTAAGACGTCGTGGAACCATTTCATGGGGTTTCCTTTCTGCCATACGTTTAAGATAATGGAAAATGGGACACGGAAAGCTCTTTGCATATATGCAGTATGAATTTAGCTTTGTCAGAGGCCGTTCTACAACTGTAGTATGGTTCCCAACTTATGTTTTAAGGCATTTTTAAAGTTTTCCATGCCAGCAGAAGTGATTTTTTTTCCAAGGTTTTGTTTGGGAGTTACAAAAGAAACGTTTTCAATAGTGATATGTTGGGCATAGTGGTCAGAGAGGCAAGGATCAATAATGCCACTCTCGTATGTTTCACTCTCAAGATTCGTGAGGATGTTGTCTATACAAGATTTGGAGCCGTTATCAACCCTGGTATATTGAGATATGGATACATCTAGACCAAAGGAGTTTGTTAAACAGATGACATTCGACAAATTCAACGAAGATTCGAGAAAGTCAATGTTGAAATCTCCTGATGAAATAACTTTTTCAAATCTTCTGCAGACATTGCTCAGAATTTGCTCTAAATCAGAAAAGAAATCGGTGCAGTCCAAAACGCAAGAGGATCTGTATAGAGTGCGGACAGCAATATGCAAAGGAAGTAACTTAATGCCGCATATTTCTATGTCTCTTTGTTTTAACAAAAATCTGATAGTGATAAGGGTCTACATTTGACTTTTTTGTTGCAAAAATGGCAACTCCACCATGGATGTGCTTCGTTCTACAATAATGCGCTACCAACTTGTAGTTTGGTGAGGTTCGGAGTTTCAAACTATAATAATCTAACCAATGTTCTGAAATACATAATATGTCAAAAGAATGATTTTCAAGAAACAACGAAAATCTGTCAATTTTGTTCGATAGTTTACGTACATCCAAATGGAATAGAGTTAGATTTTCTCTTCCTGGATCGGAGACTTTTTCTAGACTAGGGATCGGAGTTCCCTCCATTTTTTTTTCAAAAAAGCGATGTACATGAGCTCCCATAGGCCATACAGATTCATCTCAGTCTTCCTCTAGATTAGACTGGTCAATATCAACTTTGAAAGACGAGTAGACATCTGGACGCATTGATCGAATTTTTTCCACTTTGTCTTCAGGAAAAGTGCCTTCCAGAAGTCGCAGAAGGTTTCAGCTTATATACATGGAGTGAACAGGATTCTTCGAGGGCTTTCGTTGTACAATTTGCCATTTTCCCAATAATTGGCTCGTTCCTCCCGGAGATATTATGGGTTTTTGGAGCTATTTCCGCTTCGTGTGTAGCTGAGGATGAAGTTTTCTGCTGTACATTTAGGTTCGTAGAATGAGCATTGTTCACGTCAACATCGTCAACTTTTCTAACCTCCAATGTGTCTCGGGTGTTTCTATCAGCTAATTGGTTGCGCTTCTTCTTCTTCTTCTTGAAGCCACTACTATCGACCGTATTCCATTTATTTTCTCCAGGTTTGAAGTTCCACTTTCGATGTTGCCATTTTTGATAGAAATCTTCGTGTTCATCGAGGGTTTGGCCTCTGGCATGGTAGCGACCTCGGTGACGCGATTTGTTAGAGGAGAACTCTCGCGTTTCTGTTCCAGTACTCCTATTTTGAAGCACATGAGTTCAATCCGCTCAGTCATTTGTTCAATAATTTGTTTGAGTAGGAGATTTTCCATCAAGAGAACTGTAGCATTCAAACTGTCGTCATTTGGACAGTCTCTACCAATAATTGTCTCTACCGCCGAAGAGGAGTGATTCAGCTCATTTTCGGTTTATGCCATCATGGCTGCGGGATCGTCAACACATTTTGTACAAACTAATATATCAGATTTTCCATCACTGTCGGTGCAATTCCCACATTTCACATGCAACGGTACCGAGTAATTTTCACAGGCACTACTAATTTTCAATTTCTCGAAGCATTTACTACAATTTATTGGCATTTCTTTGAGGGAGCTAGTCACTGAATTTGTTTTTGCTTCTGCCATGTTGCCATGATAGATAGATATGATAAGACTTCAATCCCCATATTTGTAGAACTGACTCGATATAGTAGATTACTGTATTATGACTAGGATATTTCGCACTGAAAATTATCTTCAATATGCATCAGATTTGACTACATTATTAACAAACTAGAGATACTGATCTAGTCTGTATTCCTACTATTTCGATCTGTTTAACTGTATATTTTTCTTCACTTAGTTCGACATTGAATAAATATATCTATGTGAGAGTTCTCTCTGAATTATGAATTCAATCGCTGGCGGAAGTTGAATAGAGAATAATCATCGTTGATCATGTTCAATTTTCTTCATATATAATACTCATTCCTCTTCTTTGATTTGAAAAGCCGCCATGCGATGTTAAGGTACTAGGCCATTGATTTTCTTCCGATTTTATGTAACCCCTCAAGTTCTTTTCATTCTCTTCGCTATCACCTCTTTTATCAAGGTTTTAGGAATTCCGATAATGACATAAGGATGGACATGTGTCAATAGCTACCAATAATCTATGTTCATCTGATTTATTATTTTTTTTGAGATTGGCGGCAAGCAGTTATGATATAATTTGATGTGAATGGAGGAATTTCCTATGTGTGAAGTGGCCGCATAAGAAGATTCATCTATTGAGACGTACTATAAAATTAGTAATGAATGTCTGGAAATATAATTATCGATTCGTTCGGCTGTGCTGGTGCGAGTGTTGATGATTTTTATTTCTTTTCATGAGATATTGTATTAGAGATGAGCATGACAAATGATTGGTTGGTAAGTAACAACTTGTCGAAGTAATAATTTCAATACAATTAGCGCGACGAAATTTTTGAAGCCAAATGAGTCAACAAAAACTAATTTAATCATTGTCAGCGATGACTCAAACTCATTTTATACGTTTAAGTATATGGCTCAAATGGAGGCTTGTCTGAATCTGTGCATTTCTAATAGAGTACCGTTATCACAAGGTTTTCCCCTGTAAGTTTTTGAGCTGAAATAATTCATGATTTCCAACCACGAAAAGACTCACACACCAATTTCGAATAGAATCTGACCATAAACACGAAACTTGTTCGCCACCCTGGAGTCGCCATCTTGAATTCATTGATTTTGACAAAAAATTCAAAATTTTCTTCGCCAAAAACCGCTGCATGCCAATTTTGAATCGAATCGGACCATAATCGCAAAACTTGTCCTCCATCTTGGGGTCCGCTATCTTGAATTTATGAGCTTTTGACGAGAAATAAACAATTCTACGAACCTAAATGTACAGCATGAAACTCCATCCGCAGCCACACACGAAGCTGAAATAGCTCCAAAAACCCATAATATCTCCGGGAGGAACAAGCCAATTATTGGGAAAATGGAAAATTGTACAACGAAAGCCATCGAAGAATCCTGTTCACTCCATGTATATAAGCTGAAACCTTCTGCGACTTCTGGAAGCCTACTCGAGGATATCAGAGGCACTTTTCCTGAAGACAAAGTGGAAAAAATTCGATCAATGCGTCCAGATGTCTACTCGTCTTTCAAAGTTGATATTGACCAGTCTAATCTAGAGAAAGACTGAGATGAATCTGTATGGCCCATGGGAGCTCATGTAAATCGCTTAAAAAAAAAAATTAGGGAACTCCGATCCCTAGTCTAGAAAAAGTCTCCGATCCAGGAAGAGAAAATCTAACTCTATTCCATTTGGATGTACGTAAACTATCAAACAAAATTGACAGATTTTCGTTGTTTTTTGAAAATTATTTTTTCGACATATTATGTATTTCAGAACATTGGTTAGATTATTATAGTTTGAAACTCTGAACCTCACCAAACTACGAGTTGGTAGTGCATTATTGTAGGACGAAGCATATCCATGGTGGAGTTGCCATTTTTGCAACAAAAAAGTCAAATGTAGACCCTTATCACTATCAGATTTTTGTTAAAAGAAAGAGACATAGAAATATGCGGCATTGAGTTACTTCCTTTGCATAATGCTGTCCGCACTCTATCTTCGACCCCAAAAATCCATGCATACCAATTTTGAATCGAATTGGATCATTATCACAAAACTCGTTCTCCAACTTGGTGCCGTCATCTTAATTCCATGAATTTTGACAAAAATTTCATAAACTTCGACCCCGAAAACCCCCATATCAATTTTCAATCGAATCGGACCATAATCACAAAACTCGTTCGCCATCTTGTAGCTGCCATTTTGTTTTTCTCTCCATAATGCATTGAACACATGCCAAATTTCAGATAAATCGGACGACTAGAAGTCGTCAAAATTCACTTGCAAGATTTTACCCAAACTAACAAACGAACGAACTTACTCAAAAGTGAAACTAAATAGGAGGTTGTAAAAACCAACGGTGCGGCCAGTCGGAAATATAGATTTCACAATGAATTCATTGATGATCATCAATCGAATTGGTATATCATGAAATATATTTTCCACGAGAAACATCAACAGCATTTCTATTTTTCTGTAAATCTCAAACTCCACGATTAAAAGTTGTAGATTTCAAATATCTACAAAACCCACCTGATATTCCTATATTATATAACTTGAATAAGATCATATAGATAAAATCAAAGTGGTTCCTTCCAATTTGATTCTACCTACTCTATTATTCCAAAATGACATGAAAAAGTTAGAAATTCCGATCCATTCATCTATTGAACAAAAGCACACAGACCGTACATAGGCAGTACTCACTTGGGTTTCGATCTCTACAGGGTTTTATGTAATAAGTATTTTACAGTACGATTCCTCAGTCAAGCATGGGTCCGCAAGGCTTTCATTTTTGATATTCAGGGTGTTAAAAATTTATTTTCATTTTGGTTATTCGTGAATTATTTTTAAAATAATGTCGATATTTGGACAAAAATTGGTATTTGGGGATTTTATAATATAATTAATTCGAATTGTAGGGAGCGCCGCCAACAGTTCTTTGTCTCTTTTGGATAGTCACAACTTTGTCGTGCATGTATGTATCACATTTTCCAGAAAAAAAATCAATTTCCCTATCATTTTTACGTGAAAAAGGTCTGTTTTTCGAAAGTCGCTACAAGCAGAAGTTTCGAAATATTTTTTTTTAAATTGATCTATGCATGTCTTAGTCAAAAAGTTAAACAATTTTGACAACTTTTTTTTATTCAACATAGAAACATTCCAGACGCTAATTTTTAGAACAGCAATAAACAACGGAACACTAGATATGAATCTTAATCAGAATCACAATAAATGCTCGAAATGTCCACCTCCTGCCTGTATGCACGCATCCAATCTTCTTCTCATTGATTCGCGCACTCTTTGGAAAATTCCTGGAGTATTTTAAATCGTTCTAAAAGAGTTAATTATTTGATTACTTGATTCTTCCTCATTTCAGTCAGGTGTCTGGTGAATTGAGGATTTTAGATGTCCCCACAGGAAAAAAATCCAGGCTGTTGAGGTCTGATAACCTAGGGGGCTATGGTTGAGGCCCTTCCCGACCTATCTAACGGTTGCCGAAAGTTTGCGCTTGTATGCTAAAATGTGCCAGGGCACCATCAATCATAAACCACATTTCATTCCGTAGCCTAAGTGGCACATCTTCCAGCAGAATAGGCAAATTTTCTTGAAGAAAATGTCGATTTCTCTCTCCGTATATTCTTCCCGTAATAAAGAATGGACCTACAAAATAATTTCCAAGGATTCCTGCCCACACGTTAAGAGACAACTGTTCTTAGAAATGTGATTCCTCCATCGCCTGGGAGTTTTCCTCTGACCATGAATGATTGTTGTGAAAATTGCGTATGGCGTTGCGTGAGAAATTTGCTCCGTCGGTAAATAGGATTTTATTTTCAAATAAAGGATTTTGAATAAGGCATGGGGAGAAGCCAACGACATAAGTTGATACGTAACGGAGAGTCACGAGGGAGTAGTGCCTGAACTTTTTGTAAATGGTAGGGATATGAAATATTATCAATTAAAAATGTCCATACCAGAACATGAGAAATGTTCAACGTCAGCCCAATTTTTCTGGAGCTTGTTTCCGGGTGTTCACCTACCAGATTGAGAGCTGCTTTCTCAGTTTCTGTGGTTCTTACCGTCCGATGTGCTATCGACAGATGACTAGCTTTCTCAAAACTTTCTGTTTCCCTCAACCGAGCGTGAATTCTTGAAAAAGTTCATGAAGTAGGAGTTGTGCGGTTCGAATAACGCTCCTGATACAAACGTCCATCCTCAAATGCATTTCCGTTAGCAAGCCCGTAAGTAAAATGTATGTCAGCATACTCTGCATTGGTGAAGTTTACCATTTTTCAACAAATAAACACAATAATAATGAATAAAACTATCCAACTATGCGTCAAGATATTATTTCTGACATGACAGCACAAAAAAAGCATTGGAATAAACTTACTAGCTTACTTGATATATTTTTTCAAAGAGTTTGCGAATCAATGAGAAGAAGATTAGATGCAGCGATTAACTTGAATAAAAATATTTCGAAAACGACTGCTTGTAGCGACTTTTAAAAAGCATATTTTTTTCACGAGAAAATGATAGAGGAACCGAGTTTTTTTCTACAAAATGTGACACATACATGCACGACAAAGTTGTAACTCCACAAAAGAGACAAAGTCCTGTAGGCGGCGACCCTACAATGGAGGGCCAAACTAAAATCAAATTTGAATTTCTCATATAAAAATATCCTCAAATACCAATTTTCGTCCAAATATCGACATTAATTTAAAAATTATTCACGAAAAACCAAAATAAAAATAAATTTTCAACGCTTTGTATATAATGATAATATCAATTTGTTCATTGCACAATACATTTCATAACATTTGGAAAAATATATATATTTATAAATCTGTAGGTAGGTTATGTTATGAGCAAATGGTCTTTGGTTCAGAGTTAAGTTACCTCTCATCTGATCTTCCACCAAGGCCTTCATTTGAGAAAAGTCATGTTAATAGGGCTGAGAAGAAGGATGAGATCAGCGAATTAATGGCGGAAAAAAGAAAGAGAGAGAAAGATTGAGTGACAGAGAGAGAGAGAGAGAGAAATGAGGTCAGGAAAGTTCACATTTTTAACATTTTCTCAGATTCTCGATGCGAATGCTTCGTTTGTATCACTCTAGTTGTGCTGAGCAAAAAATAAATGATTTTTGAATATTTTTTTTGAAGGTACTGATCGTTAGTTCGAAACAGTTGGGGTTCCAGGTGTTTATGTAATTGATTTCATCAGATATATTATATGAGAATGAGCGCTTTAACAATTCTTTTTTGTGAGCAGGAATACTCAGAACCAATTTCCTTCTTGAATTCAAGTTGTGTACGTCAGTTCTATAAGTTAAATGATCATGTAAGTGAAGAGGATTTTTGTACTTGATGATTTTAAAGAAAGTGCAGGCTGTGTCTTATACCAAAAATTAGTCTCATACATGAATTCTGTAGTTTTTGTATAAACCTTATGTAAATGCTTTCTAAACAATAGTAATAGACCACATTATAGTTATTATTGTTAACCTGAAAGATATACCTCAATCCGTGGTCGAAGAACCAATTTTTGTTCTTTCAGGAAAAAGTATGACTTCTTCCAAAGATATTTTTCAATGTCAAAGTACACGTCTTTTTTTTCCAACAACAGAACATCATAAAAATTCAGGTAATATATACAAAGTGATTCAAACTATAACAATAGTGATTAAAAAGGGACAAAAATAGTGAATCGCATAATATTTTTCTGACCTCTGTACTTGAGAATTTTCTTTGCGGATATATCAATTTCAAAGATGCATAAGCAGTTTTGAGTTTATAAGTGACATGTTCAGTGAATCTGAGCTTAGAGTCTATAATAAGCCCAAAATTTTTAGAGTGAGATATGAAATTAATTTTGAAATCTCCAGTTTTCAGATCGTAAGTTTTTGCCTGCTCGCAAATATTTTCGGTCCCGAATATCATAGCAACTGACTTGTTGGGATTGATTTTCAACATATGATCTGCAGATACTTCCAAAAGTGCATTCAAGTCACTATTGATACAGTTACGACCTCTGCGAGATTTGGTGGATCAAAGGAGAAATATATCTGAGAATCATCTGCGTATAAATGGTGGTTGCAGGATTTCAGTTTTTCAGTGAAAGTGGATGTGTAAAGGGTGTAAAACAAAGGTTCTAAAATGCTGCCTCGCGGTACCCCTGAATTTATTTCCTGCCAATTCGAGGATGTTTCACTCAGAGTACCCTTTTGTCTTCTGTCATGTAAATAGGATGAAATTAATACTATAGCTGTATCACTGAATCCAAAATAGTGCAACGTAGAGAGTAGTATTGGGTGATTTATGTTGTCAAATGCTTTCGAGTAGTCTAATAATATTAAAATTGTTACTTTGTTTTCATCGAGAGCTCTAATTATATCATCGATTATTTTTAATGTTGCTGTAGCTCAACTGTGGCCGCTTCTAAAACCAGACTGTTTCAATGGCAATATATTATGTTGATCAACGTAAAATCTTATTTGATTTTCCATTATTTTTCCTAGAATTTTTGAAATATGAGGGAAGGACGCTAATTGATCTCAGGTCATTATAACTCTGGGGATTACTAGTTTTTGCTATGGGTATTACTTTTGCACTTTTCCATAGGTTGAGAAAGTAATTTTGCCTCATACATTCATTTGTAATGTGAGTAATTATAGATAATAATATACAGATATAAAAAATTAACGCCTTGCGGACCCGCTTATATGAACTTTTCACCTCATAAATAACTAAGGAATCATCCTGTGAAATATCGGACACTTATTACATAACACCATGTATAAGTATTATTTTACCTCGATAATTAATAACTATTTATAAAGTTCAAATTTGAGTTCGAAGAATGTCAAAATCCGATGACAGATTCGATCGAAACTACTACTGACAAATGGATGGTTCGTTTCTAACAGAGAAGCTGTTCTTCGATATTCAATTTGAAGAAGAGAAAGGCTGATGAGTTATGCATGTAAAAATAACTTCTCACGGAGGGAGCATACAGGCAAACAAAAATCAATAATTCATTGGAAGTCTTCAATGGAGATTTAAAATAAATTTCTGCTTGTGTGTATGAAAAAAAATAACGGAGTTGTAGAGCTCAGGAATTATTCTCAATGAAAAATTTTCAGGCCCCTCAATTGAAGTATACTGATGAGTTTATGAACAAACGTTACCAATCAATGTTCTCAAAAATTATTCTGAGAATGGATTTGTTTTTCATTTTGTGCAAGCTGGTCCCAAAAAAGTAATATTTACCATTTTCATTATAAATTCTCTATATTTTTTTTTCATAAAAGGTATTTTGGAAACGAATTATTTTTTTGCAAGCTGGTCCTCAGAAAATAATATTCAATATTTTTATAGAACTATTCTGTGATGGAAAAAGAGGATATACCAACGTACCTTTCCAATTGTTTGCGCCACTTAGTACCCACGTCTGGCGAAAAGACAATGTATATTGTTCATTTTTCAATCAAATCTGTTATAATCAGAAAGCAGTCTTAAACACCAATACATAGAATGAATAGAACGATGGACGTCATCAATAAATTGTTGCGAAATTCCTTCCCAGCACAGTTCACATTCGTATGTTTCAATTTGTATCAAATTTGGGATAATTTGCATTTGAAAATGTTCAATAAAAAAAAGTGGAATTGAACTGTCACCATTTCTCCTGGCTTGTTCAACAAGTTTTAGTATGGCTCTCTCGTACTCCGATTTTTTTTCAAATAACGTCCTGTTTACTGAAATACCATTCCTTTTGGTATATTTTCTTGTTATCAGTTACGTGATGATATTTTGAATTGTCGTAGTACCCATGAAAACTCACTAAAAATAATATTCCGAAAAAAAAGCTCCATCCCATTCACATCCTGGTTGCCATACTCATGAAATTAGTGGTAATTACTGCAGATTACTACCAATGGCTCGAAATTGCATCATTATAGAAATATATTCGTTTCAATGAATTCATGGAAAACCGGGTCGGTTTGAATGTGTATACATTTATGGAATATTTGAATAATAGAGGATATTGAATTGAAGTAAATAAAGTCCTTTTCCGTCCATCAACATTTCCGATTCACCTATCCTATCTACGTGTGAAAAATTATTCAAAAAATTTATTTCAATTATGAGTTGATGAATCAGTGAGGAGCCATTGTGTTTTATTTGATATGTATTATGTTTATATCACTTTGTATTCAACGATGAATCCACTGTACGGGATGACGTATCATATAGTGAACGAGTTTTTGGAATACAAAATAATTATACCCTGATTTTCCTCTAGTTTCAATACAATTGAAAGTAAAATCAAATTGAGGTGTATGCCTGGTTCAACTACACGATACCACCCATATATTTTCATTTCCACTTCATTTTAACATTTTCAAACAATATGATTGTTGCGGCAACTGGAAATACTTATTTTTCTGTGTTATATGAAAATAATACAATCTAGTATATTCCAAGACGAAAAAAATAATAAATCAATATATGAAAATTATTCCGAGTGCTCATACAAGACGACAAGTTTTTTTTTCTATTGTCAAGGATTCTGGTGGTATTGTTGTCATTGTAATCATGTCAAATTCTGTATCCGTGTCCATAATGATAGTGTCTGCTATAAGTTGGAAAGGAAATCATTCTCAATTGAATATTTAATGGAATTATTTTTCTGTGAATTGATAAAACCACGATAAAAATGGAGGTATTTTTCTGAATATCTTGCGGAAAACAACTACTTCCCCAGATGCACTTCAATGTTGAGCGTGGCTTCAGCCAAGAAGGTGTTTGTTTTATGTAAGATATTCACAAAAATTACTTAAATTTTATTGGGAATTTCCCAATTTACAGAAAAAAATTTCTATTCGTAATTTAATTGAGAATGTTTTCCATTCCAATATGAATACCCCACAAGAGGTTATCTTGAACGATGGAAGATAGTAACTAAAGAGTCGCAAATGATTCCACATCTGATTACATGAACACTGTGTTCTTATTTTCAAATGAATCAATCTGCTATTAGTCATTTTCCTATTTCGAAGCAACGTAGCACATCAAATCGAGTATGAATATTCTACAAATTAATTAACGTTAATATTCTACTTCTTATTATCTAGTAGATTACAAATTTTCTCCTGAATCAGTAGAGTGGCCTCGAATCCATGCACTTCTCTTTCGACCATATCATCACTATCCAAATTAATCGACCATTCTGAAGTTGGTTACGCCAAGTAATTTTGAAGAGTAGGAATTTGGATTCTCAAAAAAAAGCATTTTCTTCGATAATGTTGTGAACTGTGGAATTCGTACCTTTCCTTCACCCTGTATTTGACCGATATAAAGGGGGAAAAAGTTGTGAGTTGATTTAACAATTTCCCTAGTCTGTCGAACGACTTGTCATTTTCCGATGTATTTTTACTATTATCGTTATTTTGCGAGAAACTGCTCAATTCAACGAATACAAATTTGAAAAGAATTGTCTCATCTCTCTACCCAAACCCTAAGGTCCTTCAAACCCTCATTCAGATAACTTCCGGATACTTCTCCGGTTCTTTGATCAATTTCAGCAGACTCAGTGACCGCATCAATTTTGCAATCGATTGTATGTAGAGTATTTCTAAACAGAGGAAAAATGTCTGTAAGGGCATATTTAAAAAAATATCTGTCGATTTCGAACATTGTTTTTTATGCTTCTCCCTTCTGTGCTTGGCTAGCATACGCATTCCTAGCATTTCAGTAGGCGAGTTATACTGAAACAATTCATGCAAAATGTTCAAATTGAAATCCGGCCAATTTAAGAAAAAATCGAGAATTGTGAATGTCGACTCATTAACATAAACACGGAGAAAATGAAAAAAAAACTACACACCAATGCCAACCCTGGAGAGTGAATATACGAATGCGATGTCAGATTGTCGAAAAGCTGAATAACTGGTGGAAAATTTTCAAATCAATCATAAGGCCATCCTAGATATACTCAACAACTAAAAAGAGACAACTAGACACGCAGAAAAAGTTAATCAATTTTCTGGGTCGCCAATTCCCATAACATAGCCAAAATTATGACATGCCCAACAGAACAGTATTTGACCGCATCGAAACATTTCTACTCAAGCATACTTCGAAAAGCTGTATAGTGTAGTAAACAAACTAACGCTATTCTACGAACTCAGTATTAATCGGACATACTTAAAAATGCTGTGATAGTACCAATCCCAGAAGCTGAAAAAAATCTGGAGGCAGAGAAAAGCTATCACCTCATCTCACCCCCAAGCATGGTAGCCGAAATAACGAGATCATACTGAAAAGGAAGAAAGAAGGAAAAAAAGGTTGAATCTCAACATGGCGGAAGTGTTCGGCGGAAAGGCCATTCTACTATTAGCCTGAATTTTCCACAGGATGAAGAAGGCTTTTCACCAAGATCAAAGTCCTGTTAGACATAAAAAAAAGCCTTCGATGCAGTTTGGATTGATAAGAACTTGTTTCAGAACTTCGGGAGACGCACATGCTCCTATATCAGTGCACTAGAAATACTTTCGGTGTGACTAATGGAGTAGATTGTTCTTATGACTCATAACATCTAGAACAGTTCTGATAAAGAAACATGTGAGACAAAGTAAATATGATCTTTTTGATGAAGGAGTTCAGTTATCAGAAGCTAATCCTCATTACGCACTAGTACGTTATGACGATGGACGAGAACCAACTGTTTCTTTGAATCACTCAGCTCCACGAGAAATATAAATGCAACTGAGTTGTCAGGGAAAGACAATCGAAACGGGCATAAACATTTCATAACATATTGACATTGTATACTGAGAGTAACTCAATGACAACAAAACAAAGAGATATACATTTTCAGAACATTTTTTATAATGTATTTTGGAGAACATAATCTCCGAGATATTTCGGTGGATATCGACTACGAGCAGGACGATGTTGAACTTCAGTTGCATCTATATTTCCTCGTGGAGCTAAGTGTTTCAAAGAAACAGTTGTTCTATGTCCATCATCATGACATTCTACTGCGTACTCAGGATTAGCTTCTGATAACTGAACTCCTTCAACAAGAGGATCACATTTACTTTGTCTCATATGTTTGTTCATCACAACTGTCCCAGGTGTTGTGAGCCATGAGGGCAGAACAATTCCATTCGATTTTTTTTTATTGGTGAACATTCTTTGATGTGGAGTACAATTTGTTGCTGTGCACAAAAGAGATCTGACAGAATTAGAGCATCCTATACTATTTCCTAGTGTTGAGTTTTCAGTTCTTGTAGTCAAGATTATAGTTTTCTAAATGATTCAATTCTTATATTTTTTTCTGTTTGACTATTTCGGTGGTTGCCGTCAGCTTCAAAACCCATATATCGTCTCTCCACTTCTTTAATTGGTATTTGATGGTATGCACTTTTAGGTCAATGGTGCTAAATACTGAATACATGGAAATATTTTGCACAATATTCTCAATATTCGGTAGAGGAAACGTGAAACAAATGATTTTTTGTAATCCGAAACCTTTCTTTTTATGATTTTCGTTCATAGTCAATAAATAGTACCTGAGCACGCTATGGAGATTTACTTTCTTCTATTATACCTTCGACAAGAAATATTTTCACCTCATTAGATATGAATTCAGTATTGAGATCAAAAGATTCTTGATTTCATCGCCACAGGCTTGCAATATGGAGTAGGATTCGTAAATGAAGTTGGAGGATTCACTGTAGCATAAGCATCGTCTCAAAGCTGCTTTCGGTCCAACAAAATCAAGTTATACCGACGAATACTGTTTTAATATGTCATGACCAATCACTATTTCAGCACATAGATCTTGTATAATGGAAAAGTTGATATCGGAATATTCGTGCCCCAGAACATTTATATCAACGAAACAGTGTCTAAAAATCTGAGATTGCACAGATGTGGAAGCCAAGGATATGTATCCACTACTAGAAAACACTGGGATTTTAGCAGCCAAAAGGAATATTTTTCAGAACTTTCCGTATCAACTAAAACATCAGCGGTATGATTGTTGACTTTGACCAAAGATTTGAATAAGCTCCTATGAGCACCAGCAAAAAAAAATTGGAACAGGAGCAATCAATGCAGTAATAGTTTCACTCACATTTTGTACCTTGGGATACTATAGAGTATCCCAATTCTCTACAGTTTTGATAAAGATAATTGCGAGCAGGACAATTCTTCCCTTTCGTGTTCCGTGTTTCCGGAAAAGTAACACTTTATTCATCTGGCAACAGAAGAAGCAACTGCTTGTTCGTTGAATTCTTTCGATTGATCATCATTTCCTAACAAAATCGTCGCAATAATGAACGCAGTTGGATTTACATAGGTTCCAGAATGTTTTTGAGCAGAATCGAGACTGTGCTCGACTAATTGCATCATGAAGTTTCAAGGTATTATTTTCTTCTTTTTCGTATTTGAGCAGAATCCAGACCGCTTATGAAATAATCTCGTATATAATCATCCCGGTTATTATCAGCGCTCAATGGCGTAATTTTGTCAGAGCTTAAAAAATGGGAATCTCAAATCTGTTGAATTCCATTTTTATTTTTTGAATACAGGGTGATTCAAAAGTACTTTGACAAACTTCAGGATATGATTTCTCACAATATTCTGATACGAATTGTCCAAATAAATATATGTCCGGAAACGCTTCGTTTCCAAGATACAGGGTTTCAAATTTTTATTTTTAATTTTGTTTTTTTCAAATAACTTTCGAAATACTGACCTTGATTGAACAAAAATTGGTGTTGAGATGTTTTTTGAAGTGTCAAATTCGAACCTGATGTTATTATTGCTCTTACGCGTAGGGGGCGTCACCTACACGTCTTTTTTGAAGATTCATAACTTTTTTAAGCGTACTTCAAACAGATTTTTCAGTAGAAAAATCAATTTAACCATCATATTTACGTAAAAAAGCTACCCTTGTTACAAGTCGCTATAAGCAACCGTTTTCTAGATATTTGGATTTGAAAATTTCAAGTCGATTATTTGATAATCGATGCGTGTTAAAGTGATTACCATTAGTTTGCATTTTTCACAAGAATGCTTAGGAAATGAATTTGTCGTTTAAGTAAGTAGTTTTTTTTTGTAGGGAGCGCTACCTATTCTATTTATTTTTACTTGTTTCCATTCATTTTTGTCAAGGGTGCAAAATCTGTATTTGTTTCAATAAAATTTGCAAGGAATATCAACATTTTATTTCAAGAAATTTTAAATATGTAGAATGAAATGAAATGGAGGAAACTGAATTGTATTCAAATGAATTGTTCAAAGTGTCCAAGATACAGGCATTCGGTCTTCTAGTCATTCAATCTCGTACCCGCTGAAAAATTATTGGTGTGTTTCTCATTGTTTTACAGGCGTCTACTATTCGGTTTCTCAGATCTTTTTCGTTCGCTACTGGAGTTTTATAAACTAGTGACTTCAAATGTCCCCAGAAATAAAAATCTACCGGGTTCAGATCTGGGGACCTTGATGCCCACGCCTGGTTAGGTTCTGCCACACCCCTACCGATCCATCGATTTGAATAGACAGTTCTAAGGAATTCCCTGGGTACAACGCTAAAATGAGCCGGAGCCCCATCATGCATAAACCACATGCGGATACAAATTTCTAATGGTACAGTCTGAACTAGTCCCGGCAATTCATTTTCTGAAGAGTCTCTGTTAGTTGCGCCATTCAGTCGGAACGGAAGAAAGAAATGACCTATCAAGTAATTATTAATTATTGCCGCCCATACATTTACGGAAAATCAATTATGATATTGTCTTTCACTAACTGCGTGCGTATTTTCCAGAGCCCAAACATGGTTGTTATGAAAGGTTTTGATGGCATTTCGGGAGGAGTTTACCTCGTCCGTAGCGGGTACATATCTTGAAAATTGAGGATTTCCAACCAATTTTCTCAAAAACCACTGACACATAGTGATTATTCGGGGAAAATCTTGTGGCAAAAAAACTTGTACCCTTTGAATATGGTATGAATAAAATTGTTGATCGTGGATAATTCTTCAAACTGTGGACTGAGTAGAATTGAGAGCTTCAGCAATTATTCTTGTGCTTGTTTCTGGATTCTCCTCGAGAGCATTCAAACAGCTCGTTCGAATTCTGGGGTTCGGGCTGCCGTGGTCTTCCAATAATATCAAAATTAGTGTTTTCAAACTGACAGAAACTTCAACAAAACGTTTAACTGTCACATATTATGTAATTACCAAAACTACTTACTTGAATGTCGAATTCATTTCCTAAGCATTCTTGTGAAAAATGAAAAATAATGGTAATAACTTCAACACGCATCGATTATCAGATAATCGACTTGAAATTTCGAAGTCCATATATCTAGGAAACGGTTGCTTATAGCGACTTGTAACAACAGTAGCTTTTTCACGTAGATATGATACAGGAATTGAGTTTTTACTAAAAAATTTGCTAAAAGAACGCTAAAAAAGTCATGAATCTTCAAAAAAGAGAAAGACGTGTAGGTGGCGCCCCCTACGAAAATTAGAATTAAACTTTAACACCTTGTACCTTGGGAATAAAGCGATTCCGGGCATATATTTATTTGGATAATTCATATCAGAATATTGTGAGGAATCACCTCCTGAAGTTTGTCAAAGTACTTTTGAATCACCCTGTATACTCACATATATTTCGTATAACGTTTGTTTCAATTCATTCAACGACTTGAGTTTCACTTAGATTAACGAGGATATTCGGTGTAGAGGAGTATGGAATTCTTTCTATGGTCTATTCTATATGTGTCAAGGATATATTTCAGAAACTGAATATTAATTCATATAAGAGGTATTGGCAGATATTGTTTATTCCTATGAGCAATATAGCAATGACCCAATCAGCTTGTATATAAGATACTGATAGGATCTGTTGCTATCAGCCCATATCAATGTAACGAATGAATTTTTTTTTTATTATGAGACTACGAGACGAGTTTTATTGATTGTTTATTGTGGAGCCAAATCTGATATCTTTCAGTATTATGTGGATCAGATGAATTTCTGCTAGTGAAATCACAAAACTTTCAACTAGTCTATCCCGGGATATTGATTAGAACGATGTTCATGAAACCAACAAATAAATATAAAGAGGAGAAGATCATAAAAACTCTGAAAAATAGTAAGACTCCGGGAATGAACGAGATGAGAGCGGAAACCTTGAAAAATTTTGCTTATTATAAATCTGAACCGCTAGTTCACCTCATCAATCGGATTATCTCAACAGGAGAATGGCCCACAACTCTCAAGGAAGCAATCATAAAACTTTTGTTCAAATGTGGACGACAGAACTAAAATGGTAAATTATAGGCCCCCATGGGTTATTTCAAATATTGCAAAGATCTTTGAAAACACCATTAAAGTTAGGCTGGATAAATATCTCTTTGATAAAAAATTGTTTCACGTAGCAGTTCGGATTTCAACAGAACAAATCTACCAAGGATGCGATTTCGTTCCTTGTATCTGAAATATATGAAGCTCTAGATGAAACCAGCCAACTATGTGCGTTTTTTTAGATTTAGCAAAAGCTTTCGATACTGTGAGCCTTAGCAGACATTGGTTTCGAAGAAAATGTGCTGAATCTGATGAAAAGCTACATATCTAATAGACACCAATATGTCAAAATGAAGAATTGTTTGAGTAGTGTATCCCAAGTTAAGTTTGTCCGACCATGAATCATACTGGGACCCATCTTATTCACCATTTACATGAAAAATCTACTGAACTTAGATAGTTGTGGGCACATAATTCGTTTCGCTGACGACACATCAATTTTATATCAACCTAGTAATTGGTGAGAACTTAAAAATTCGGCAGAAAATAATCTGAAAACAATCAAAAATTGGATGGATAACAATTTATTGACTATAAATTTCGATAAAACTAAATATAATACATTCACATGCATGAAAAAAACTTGCCGGACTCTTATAAGCATCTGAGATGGAATAAATATATAGAAACTATCACCAGAAATCTTAGATGTTCAATGTATAGATTCAATCTTCTGAGAACGATACTAGATCTGAATAAACTGAAAACAGTTTGCATTGGTAAAAAAAAAAAATCTGATGAGGCCTCATACATTCCCGTCTGATGAGGTTACAATAAAGCCCAGGTGTTTGACATGAAACAATTATTTTACCGCTCCATCGTGGTTCACCGAAACAGAACAGAAATTCAATACATCACCCATAACCATAATACGAGGAGATATAATACCTCGTACAAGACTCCTTTCTCATAAAAAACTATTGGCCGATGCAGTTTTGCCTATCTAGGACCCAGAATGTATCAAATTCCACCAAAAAATATCCAGCAATTCAAGAAAAAAACCCAATGAATTCATCTCAAAATATTCAAGAAATGAACTCATCAAAATTATAGATATGTAGCTATTGAAATTATTTTCTTAATAGTTTTATTTATATATTCCATTCAACTCTCATCTCTACATCTATATTTTATTCATATTTTTTAACTATTCACATTTCGCATATATATTTTATCCATACATTTCATTCATACTCTTCATCTTCACACAGCTCACCTAATATTTTATTTCTATATTTTATTTCTAACATTTATTTATACACATGAACGATGAATTTAATATATGTATATAACTCATCAATATGTTCCATCTCCATATTTTGTGTGTATATTTTTTTTCGTTTTTTCATATTAAACATTCAGACCGGACAGGTCTCGATATGATTATAATTAAATTCAAAGAATAAACATAAACCAAAACTCATATTATATGAAAAATAAATAAAGCATGATGTCTCACGCACAGGCTTGATGCCTTAGTATACCACGGTTTATTGAACGTAAGTTATATGTAAAAAAAATATTTTGATAATATTGTACCTTAGTATAATAAGCATTTTATCATGTATTCAATAAACTATTTATTATTATATTATTATTATTGACTTTTATACAACTCTACGTTGAAAAAATACATCAACAGGCACGTAACTTGATGACCTTTTCATTAATGCCTGTTCAAAGGTGAAGGTTGATAGGAAACAAATGCCACAATTGGATCGATAATGGAATGAAGCAGCAATTGAGCGTTATGGAATTGATCTCATGATGTTCACATTACCAGAAATTTCAAGATTCCTCCTAGAGAGAAAGCATTGAACAAAAGAAATAAGTATTTGAGTTTGCGCATTTCTATAAAGTACTCTTGTATTTTTGTTCTTGAATGATTCATTAATGAGTTGAATCCACTGTTTATCCTAGAATTGATTATCAGATATATCATGAGTTTCGAATTTATTTTTTTATTATTCTTGAAAAGAATTGTTTCACTTTCATGAAGTCTACCATATCAGTTGAGATAATGTTTCATACTTCCCATCTTTCGCAAACACTTCTCTTGTTCTAAATACATCTTACGGCTCTGAATTCCTCTTTAAACATATTTAATCCGATTCTATGGAGTGGGTCGCAATGAAAATTATGTATTTATATTTCCAAAGAGAGAAACAATGGATAAAGATGCTGGTAATATTGCTGAACGGACATATTTATGAATTATATTTTTGGAAAAAACATTTCTTGAAGTGAGTCGTTAATGCATTTTTTGAAAACCCGAAATTATTATGGATTTCAATAGTTTTTGACAGTGGTTAGGAGAAGCATGTTTACCAGAATGTGGGAAAAATTCTACGATGGAAGATGGTGACTAGAATTTATCTTCCAGTCGCAGATGATTCCACATCTGATTTTATGAACATACTGTTCATATTTCAACAAATCAATCTACTATTACTTCTGAAATTATCATCTATCAAGTCGACATGGAATATATCTTTTTCACTGGAATATGCAGACAGTATTTCTATGATTGTGTAAACCTCAAGCTCTATGACCAAACGTTGTAGGTTTCTGACGAATGACGTCCTTACCTAACATATGTAGATTGTTTGTTTTCCACAGATGAGCTCTTCTAAAACATACAATTCAAGAAAGAGAAAAACTGATAGAAGGTTATTAATATACTACTACTTTGGAAAATAATAACTGATAATTGAGTTCAACTTTGAATTTAAAACATCTCAAATTGCGGTGGAATGTTCAATAAAAACTATTAATGACGAATGACTTCTGACTTAACATATGTAGACTGTTTGTTTCCCACATATGAGCTGTTCTATAACATCTAATTCAATAAAGAGAAAAAGAAAGACTGATAGATTGGTGTGTCAAAGTAGACTAAATTAATGTTCAAAACATTTATGAAAGGAGTGAGGCAAAAAAAAGTTATTAATCTACTAAAAATGATGTACCGCGGTTTTTTTTCACGTCTCAGAGTAAAACTTTCTGAAAGAAAGGTTCGGAGCTCGGGAAACTTTTTCAAACGACATATAGTATGCCAATATTAATAATGAGAAATTGAGAACATGATCGGTGATAATATACTTAACATTTTTAAAAGTTATTAAGTGGTGACGTCCTCAATTATGAAATTAACCTAAAAGAAAAATTGAGAAGAGGGATCGAATATCCACCAATTAGGCGTATATTATACACATATATAAGTTGTCATTACCTGTCATTGTGGTCCAAATTTTAAAATCATCATCTTTATGGATTCATATGGAGATTTATATTGAAAGCGGGAAGTTTTTGGTGAAGATCCATGACTTTTTTTTGTTGTTGTCCATGCTATGCTTCTGATATTTAATCCAGAATGAATAATGTGGATTTCCCCAAAAAGTCACACGAATTCATTCAGTACTGTCGCAAATGAATGATTGAATTATGTATTTGTATTTTTCAATATTAGATCAATTTACCATTGTATCACTATTGTTGTACTGTATCCTACTGTATAATATCATTTGATTTCCAATCTGGCTCACTCGATTTGGTCAATAGACAGAAAGATGGAGAGAGAGCGAGAGGCGAATTACAAGAAAAGAAAAACAACGTCTGTCATCAACTTGTCATTATAAGTCATTCTCTGTTCATTGTCATTGTAATTTACGATATTAAATATTCGTGTTGTAAGTGTTGTCATACATTCATAATCAATCAAGCATAAACATCATCATCCAATCAATCATAAACATCATCATACAGCAAGCATACTATCACACCGCAAGCAATCCAGTAAGTCGAGTGAAAAATATCATGAGACCGAACATGGCCGCTTCGAGACGGATATGATTCGAACAGTTTACTCAAGTCGAAGAAGCATTCACATCAACTCAGATCCTTCGAATCAATCAATTCAAACAAGACTTCCCAATGACATATCAGCAAACTAGTCGAGTTAGGACTTGGTTCCAATGAACAATTCCACTTTCCTGTGCTAGTTCCGTTGGAATTTGAAAACCAGACAAGACAACCATAGCCATTCAGTGAAAGGTAACTGGGGATACATCCAAGAGTAAGTCTCGCTTTCCTTAACCAATTATCCTTCTTTATTCTCAACTTATTTATTGCTGTGGGTTCTCATCGGTCAAAATGACCGAAGAACAAATCAAAACTTTGCATAACAAACGAGGTGGTATCAAAGCACATATCACACGTTTCTTAAAATTCTTACAAAACATAACAGATGATTCTCTATTAGAAGAATTATGTACACGTTTAGGAAAAATTGATCATTTATGGAATGAGCTACAAAATATTCAAACGGAATTAGAATTGACAGACAAAAACACCACAGTTGAAGATCAACTTACTGAAAGAGAAGAACTTGAAAACTCTTTTTTCAAAGCTGTTGGTCACGCAAAGCGGTTGGTAAAACAATTTACAAAACCCCCAATCATTGTAAACACCCCTCCGAATCCTCAAAATCTTCTAAATAATTCAGTTATACAAAACACGAATTCAAAATTGCCAAAATTGAATTTACCTGAATTTCAAGGGTCATACGAAAATGGCTTCAATTTGCTGATACCTACAAAGCCATGATCCATAATTGCCAATCTATAAATAAAATTCAAAAATTTTGGTATCTGAAATCTTGCATCAAAGGTGAAGCCGCAAATGTCTTGACAGCTTTGGAAGTATATGAAGCAAATTACGATGAAGCGTGGGATCTCCTCTGCGAACGGTATCAAAATGAGAGGGTCATAATTCAATCGCATTCAAACGCAGTATCTGATCTGCAGAGTGTGCAGAAAGAGTAGCACATTTTGCTCAGAAATATAATTGATACTGTTAATCAACATTTGAGAAGTCTTGAATCTTTACAATTGCCTGTATCTTTACAATTGCGAGTTCTCACAGATAGAGCTGGCCACCTGAATAAATCCTTATCTCATTTATATAAATACCGGTCTATAGCGATAACTCTGACAATCATTATGCTCTTCGAATCCCTCGGCTCACTTGACGGTGAGCCGATATCCCCATAGCTCATCTACTCCAAAATCAGTCTGATAGTGGAGGAGACATCAATTTCCCTCCAGGTATATCAATAGAAGCTGTCGAAAAAACCAAAGAAAGTTTGTTGCCGGTAAAGGAGCAAGCTCAGATAAGGAAAGGCCTATACAGTGTACAGTGACTGGTGTGCCCAAAAATAACCCGGAATGTTAGATCTGCAACAGTGCTACCAGCGTGAATATTTTCGAATATGGCAAACTCGAGGGGGCTAGAAAGTAGAGGAGTATTCTCACGAAGTGAAATGTCGATGATTTTTTACCACGGTACCGATGAAATATCTCTCTTGCAAAGTGAGTAGCATCATAATATATTGTTGCATTATCTTCGCAAATCTATTTATCCATAATCATTTCTCTAGATGCTATCCTTCATCATTTCAGGTAGCTGTCATCATTGTCATTTCAGGTGCTTGTCAAAGCGACAAAATATTTGAAATGAATGCCACGAGTATGCCTTTTTTGGATCAAGAATTTCTGTTGAACTTCCAGAGATTGAAACGTACAGATGCAGAGAGCTTTCTATCAGCAATGTTCAATTGTATTGCTCCAGTTGCTGCTCATGAAAAGGCAGTTGGTCCTAATTTTATAGCACAATTTCTAGGAAAAATTTCACGTTTTTCAAATTTGAAGTATCTCGAGGACTTTTCCGACCATTGCTTCCGGAGAACTGCAGCGACCTGGCTGGCGAACAACGGAGGCGATCTTCTACAACTAAAACGATCAGGAGGATGAAAATCCAAGTACAGTTGCGAAAGGTTATATTATTGCACGCATAATCAGTGTAATACAGATACTTTTAATTGATAGGCAAGACCAAACCTTCCCTGTGAAATTTTGCAGTAATATGCCAATCAACAAAACCATCAGCATCTGCATATATACGAGAAACTGAAGCTCAGTGCGTTCTCATAATTTCTATAAATGCTTATTAGGTATAACTCTTACTGCCATTAATTTTAATGAGCGGTCAGTGTTTTTCAAGTTTCAGTACTCTTCAAACAAGTCAAAAATGTCAATATTTCATAATGGTTGGAAATCTCTTTATTCTTAGGTTCAGATTTGTTGTTAGTTGAATATTCAACCCATTCTGCCCCACTTTATGCTTGAGTTCTATTGCTTGTGGTGCAGTGGAGCAAATTTATTTCTTGCTATTTTTCATCCATTTTATCATTGCTCGTTTATCATTTGGAGCTTTTGTTCATTAATGATATGTATGATTTGTTGGGATACTCTTGCCTATGTGTAATGCCATGTTCCGGTGGAGTTTGATGTGCATGTTCCAAGTATTGTTTGTGATAAGTTGTGGGTAATGAGAGTTTCTGTGCTGACTGCGACTATAACTTGTTTCGTTTTTGCTTGGAATTCACAAATTACTTTTTATCAAATGTAATTGCAGTATATTTCAGAATCGTAGTCCATCGAGTTCTTCTGATATGATATTCACTTCTTCTGCGTCATATTCGGTTGACTGTCATAAGTTCCTTGTATTGGGAAACATTTTTCATGAAGTAATATAATATAAAAATCGTATTGAATTCAGGAAGTTTGTTTCCTGTGAGGCCAATCGTGGTTGGGGCATCATCATACATCATTCTCTACTACGTATAAATCTCACCATTCATTGCATCAGAATGTTTATATTACATTTTGGGTTATATAACCACTCATTCCAATATATGGCAGATATAAGGATTGACTCAAATATAATCAGATTATACCAAAATAATTGTATATGATTTCTCTCACAAATTCAGTTTCACCAACATGTTTGGTAAGGGATTGAGGTTTCTCAATAGTTCGGTTCATATGAAAATTAATCTATACCGCTTTATCTCCCTCGCACATAACAATTCCGTCAGTCTCCTTCGAATTCGAGACCTGAAGATGCATTTTAAATTGGAAAATAAATTGAAATAAAATTGTGTTTCATATATGACCGCTTCCGTTCTACCAACTTATTCAGTATTCAAATATTCTGAGGTATTTTTATTACTGCCAGAACAGTTTTGCCTACATCCCGAGCAGTTAGGGCCATGAATTATTCACAGGTTTCGGTTAAATCTGGAAAATATTGATGCTTTTTCTATACTTTGCTGCTCTCAGAATCTGATGGGGAATAATAATTTACTAACATTATATATATAAATATAAATATATATATATATATATATATATATATATATATATATATATCTATATATATATGAAAAAGAGTAATATCGAGGGGACTGTTAAAAACAAAATGGAAGGAATTTAATGGACATAGCCCTCAGAGAAAAGTGCTAACCGAAGACACGTGTTTCGGGCTCTCGGCCCTCATCAGTACGGTGGAGAAGTGCAAGGATGAACAACACTTGGTAGAAAACGACAAATCAACGGAGTCAACAAACAGAAGCCAGCCGCTCATTTGTAATTTCGGTCAGCTGACCTGAATTCCAGGGCAACAACCAACGTCACCACGGAGGCAGCTATAGCTACGTGCGTGACATCCGAATCCAGAAATATAAATATGAAAGAGAGTAATATCGAGGGGACTGTTAAAAACAAAATGGAAGGAATTTAATGGACATAGCCCTCAGAGAAAAGTGCTTACCGTAGACACGTGTTTCGGGCTCTCGGCCCTCATCAGTACGGTGGAGAAGTGCAAGGATGAACAACACTTGGTAGAAAACGACAAATCAACGGAATCAACAAACAGAAGCCAGCCGCTCATTTGTGATTTCGGTCAGCTGACCCTGAATTCCAGGGCAACAACCAACGTCACCACGGAGGCAGCTATAGCTACCTGCGTGACATCGAGTCAGGAATATAAATATGAAGAGGTAATATCGAGGGGACTGTTAAAACAAAATGGAAGGAATTTAATGGACATAGCCCTCAGAAAGTGCTAACGTAGACGTGTTTCGGGCTCTCGGCCCTCATCAGTACGGTGGAGAAGTGGAAGGATGAACAACACTTGGTAGAAAACGACAAATCAACGGAGTCAACAAACAGAAGCCAGCCGCTCATTTGTGATTTCGGTCAGCTGACCCTGAATTCTATTCCATCCATATTACTCTCTTTCATATTTATATTCCTGGACTCGGATGTCACGCAGGTAGCTATAGCTGCCTCCGTGGTGACGTTGTTGTTGCCCTGGAATTCAGGGTCAGCTGACCGAAATCCAAATGGCGGCTGGCTTCTGTTGTGACTCCATTGATTTGTCGTTTTCTACCAAGTGTTGTTTATCCTTGCACTTCTTCACCGTACTGATGAGGCCAGAGCCAAAACACGTGTCTACGGTTAGCTTTCTCTGAGGGCTATGTCCATTAAATCCTTCCATTTTGTTTTTAACAGTCCCTCGATATTACTCTCTTCATATTTATATTCCTGGACTCGATGTCACGCAGGTAGCTATAGCTGCCTCCGTGGTGACGTTGGTTGTTGCCCTGGAATTCAGGGTCAGCTGACCGAAATACAAATGAGCGGCTGGCTTCTGTTTGTTGACTCCGTTGATTTGTCGTTTTCTACCAAGTGTTGTTCATCCTTGCACTTCTCCACCGTACTGATGAGGGCCGAGAGCCCAAAACACGTGTCTACGGTTAGCACTTTTCTCTGAGGGCTATGTCCATTAAATTCCTTCCATTTTGTTTCTAACAGTCCCCTCGATATTACTCTCTTTCATATTTATATTCCTGGAATCGGATGTCACGCAGGTAGCTATAGCTGCCTCCGTGGTGACGTTGGTTGTTGCCCTGGAATTCAGGGTCAGCTGACCGAAATCACAAATGAGCGGCTGGCTTCTGTTTGTTGACTCCGTTGATTTGTCGTTTTCTACCATGTGTTGTTCATCCTTGCACTTCTCCACTGTACTGATGAGGGCCGAGAGCCCGAAACACGGGTCTACGGTTAGCACTTTTCTCTGAGGGCTATGTCCATTAAATTCCTTCTATATATATATATATATATATTTATATATATATATATATATATATATATATATATGTATATGTATGTAGAAATAACGACTGAAAATTGGTATGAACAGTGGGGAATATCGGGGATCTTCAGTCAGCACAAGTGTTGAACTATGAAAAACTCTTTAATACGATGAACAATCTATTAAAGAGTTTTTATATATATTTATTATTATATATATATATAATATATATATATATATATATATATATATTTTTATTATATTTGTGAGCCAAATTGTTATGATATAGATGAGTATTTTTGCCCTGTATAATATATTTTGCAATGTAATAATAATTGCTAGCTACGTCACTGTTCTCTCGTCACGTTGCTGCCAATTATTATCATTTTCCTTACCACAGCTAAGCAACAGTTGGATACGCCTCTTACCTCAGATAGCCGGTTCAGGCAATTGAGCCACTAGCCACTGCTGTCTCATTTCAGTTTATTCAATGGTCATTGTTATGATTGTTGATCATTGTAAGAAAACAAACAACAAAGTATCAAAAAGCAATTATTTCCTTCATTCAGGAAGACCTAATTCTACCTGGCCTACGGTAAATAACTTATTCTAATGTGAATCTACAAATATTCACGAATAATCATGAAAATCAAATCATGGATGGATAGACACAACCTCACTTTTTCCTTGAGAGTGAAGTTTTCTGTTATAGTTCAAAATAAAGTGAAATAAAGTTCTTCAGATGTGAGATACGTTATTTGTGAAGTTGTTCAGGACCGAATGTGCACTATTGAAGTTTTTATACCTGGCTGGAAAATGTCGGTGTTCAAGATATGCCCTGAAATTGGATCCCTCCTCACTACAAGCGCTATCAGGAACTCCAATACCATAAATCAGGAACCATACAGATGCAGAAATCAGCTTTGGACACTTGGATATGTTGTATAATTAAGGTAATATAGGTTTTTTTCTTCTAATGTTGGAATTATTTCATTTTGCTTTCTCCCAAAATGTTGCATGGCATTCCCTTGTAAATTTATTTTCGATCTCCTCGTGGCTTTGTTTTCTGTTCCCTTGGATACCATTTTTTTTTTCTTTTTCATTTGAATGTTTGAATTCGCGCACCAAATTGTCACATTTCACTGTTTGAGTTCATCTTATATAATTTATATATACAACTTTTTTCCCATTCTCATTACTATGTACATATTTCAATAATAATTGCTTATGACATCACCCCGTTGCTATTCTCTCACAATTTCCAATTTTCCATATGACCATCTATTCCCTGATTGGCTATTCTCATCAAGAGTTTGCTGTTCTACCATTGGCTACTTTTAGTCAGCTGAAATTTCATATACTGTATGTTTCAAATTTATAAATGTGTTGATCACTTCTTATTCATGAAAATTTTGTGAATCTAGACTTTTTGTTGTCTTTTTACCAATTATGGGTTATAATCATTATGACAGTGTATGAAATTGATTGTGTTATAGTATTTTGACATTTTTTTCTATCCATATTAAAATTTGTAAAAAAATCTCTTGAAACTAATAACTATTTATTAATTATTCTTTTTGTGGGTTTTTTTTTCCTTTTAAAACTCATTACTGGCATAACATAACATAATAATATATATATATATATATATATATATATATATAAATAAATATAGCCAATATTCCATCCTACGTTCATAATCATTTTCGTACAGGTGCTGGTACAATTGAAATTTGGAAGATTTATAATTATGTTTGTGCGAGTTTCGGCTTGCCGTTTGGTGACTAATTTCCAATTCGAACCCAATTTGCCTTAAAGAAACAGTCTTATCAACTTCTATTCGAACTAAGACATTAATTTCCGTTCCTTCGTCAATGATAACGTTTTCTTCGGGATCATGGTTAGGCTCTCTTAGGAATTGATTTTCAAGACGATTAAAATAATTTCTTGCTGGACATTGTCCATCAGGATATCGGTTGGCATAAAGGTTTCTAGCCGCAACGGCATTTTTTCTACATTCCCCATTGATAATCAACATGTCCAATTTTTCATCCCTTGTATAACTGATGGGCATTTTGAATAAAAATAACAACAAATTTAAAGACTTTTCCAATACACAATAAAAACACCGATAAACCAATACCTATATATTTGTCAATCTGATTGAATGATTTCATTGTTTTCAAAGCCTTCTCAGTAACTGATTACCTTCAACAGGCATTCGAAGCTATGCGAGTTCAGAAGTGCATTGACGTTAATGGACAGCATTCCGAACAATTGTTGTAATGTTTTGTGTTCATTTTTTGTAGCCACCTTAGTAACTTCTTAGCAATGAATTAGAACAAAGTAATTGTCGACAAGGGAAGATACTGACTTAAGTTTATTTTTCAGTCGCAGATGATTCCACATCTGATTTTATGAACATCCTGTTCATATTTTCAACAAATCAAAGTAATTGTATTATCTTATTTTCTTTTAGCTGTGATTTTGATTGTATTTATCGAACATTGTATCAGCAGGTATGAATAAATTCCTCATTGATAGTACTGATGAACGGTACCACGGTACCAATATTGTTCCATTTGAAAAAATGTAGTTTTACCCCAAAATCGATTACGATGAACTTTATTTGCTCATAAAAACGCAATTTAGTATTTTTGACAAGATTTCGATTTTTCTAGCATTAGACGGGTAAATTGAAGTGAATTGGAACCATCATGGCACACTTAAATGGAAAACTAAAAATTGAATTATTAAAAATATTGACGTTTGAAATGTCACTTTTGTGGTATCATTGGATTCAGAAAGTTATGCAGATTTCAGAAATGTAATAATATACGGGGTGTTCCATTTGAAAATCGGTATCACTCTCGGCGGAACCGGAAGTGAAAAAAATATCATTTGTAGGTCAAAAAGTGCCGCTCATTAATTATCTATATGGGATATCCCAAATTTTAATCAATTACCTCCAAAACTAAAGGAGATACGGGGGTGTACCATGATCCTGTAAGTAAGTAAAGTGAACTCTTGTTTCTATTCGAACTTTCGAGTCTTTATTGGCTCTTCTTCAGGAACTCTACAGTTGTTAGATTTCAGTACAATCAATAATGAACAAAGATTTTTCACTTACGGAATTTGAGGTTGAAAGTAAGCAGTGCATAAGTAACAATACATTGTTGAAAAAGGAGAAAACGTGAGTTTTCTTTGTACAATTAATCATTTGATATGAGAAAGTAACTTTTTTGTAAAACCTAACCACTAACCTGTCAGAAATGTGCGGGAATGAAACAAAGGTGAATGAAACAATAGCAATGCTGCCAACTATTATGTGGGTTGACAGAAATGGGAACAGGTGTACCAACGTCAATTGTCAAAATTCTGAGGAATGTTATCAGAATGTTCTGTAGGAATGCTTAATAGATAGAAGTAAATGATACTCAGACTGTCAATATCAGTTTTGTAATTCATAGATTCAGGTTCATCAAATATGCAAGTCATTTCTAAGAATGTGCGCTTTTTTGAGTTACATTCATATTCAAACATGCTCACATTTTCATAGTCAGGCTTGTGATATTTTGAAAAAGTATGTTTCGCTAAAGTACAATTGTTTTTTGAGGTTTCTCATGTCACTTTCATGTGAGCAAAGTCGGTCTTTAAGTTTTCTTTCAGTTTGACCAATAAATTTTTCATCACATTATGAGCAGAGGATGCAATATACTTCATTGGATTGTTCTGAGGAGAATCTTTATCCTTAAGTTTTGCAAAATGATTCTGAAATTTGTGATTCAATGTTTGAAAGTGAGTTAAGGAAAGAAAAAGTTTTTTTCTCAGGAATTTGATTTGCGGGGAAAACAACTTTTTTTTCCTTAACTCACATTCAAACATTGAATTACAAATTAAAAAAAAATTGTAAAATTTCATAATTTTACAAAAGCGTACAAAATTATATTACCCCCAAAATATTTTCAAAACTCAAGGATAAAGATCCTCCTTTAGAACAATTCTTTGTAGTGAAAGAAAAAGCCATATGAAGGGAAAAAAAATAAGAAATGAAATGCATAAAGCACACAAATTCGTCTTCACAAGAGGTTTAATATGAATTGAAACACAATTGGTAGACCGACAGGCGAAAAACAACTACTTTTCTATCAGGCCTTGTACATACGCTCGAATATATCAAACCGCCAATCAACCTTCCAAATCGATATTTATCATCAGATAAAACATCCATCTCATTGGGTTTCACCAATTTTGTATTCAGACACATCGAAGTTGAAATAGGTTTAGATTCACTCATACCGAAACTTTTCAGGAGATTTTTCGTATACTCTGACTGACTCGAAATCAACTGACCGTGACTTCTGTTTCGAAAAACTTTCATACCAAGACAACTTGTTACAGCACCTGGATATTGACATCAAATTCAGCTTGCAAACGTTTAATGAGAATATTCTTTTCTTTTTGAGAATTGTTGAAAATGAAAAAATCGTCAACATATAGGGCAATCACAACCGAAGTTTCATCTGTTTTCTTCATATATACACATGCTTCACATTTTGATTGCACATACCCAGCTGTTGTCAATAATTCATGCACTTTGCAATTCCATTGTCTGCTGGCCTGTTCCAAACCGTAAATACTTTTTCTGAGCAAACATACCCTATTTTCCATGAAACCACGAGGTTGTTCCATATATATGTTCTCATTCAAGTCGCCATGTAGAAATTCAGTTGCAATATCGACATGATCAATATCCATATCTTATTCATTTGCTGAAGCAAACAGCATTCTCAAAGTGGAATATCTAACAACGGGTGAAGAAGTCTCATTGAAATCAATTCCCTGTTGTTGGCTGAATCCACGGGCTACTAATCTCGCTTTAAACTTATCAAAACTACCAGATGCATCTCTTTTGTGTTTATAGACCCATTTACACTTCACCACATTGTGATCAACAGGGCGATCAACCAATACCCATACTTCATTATTTTCAAAAGATTCATACTCCTTTTTCATAGCATTCATCCATTCATTCTTATAATCATCAGACATTGCTTCGGTATAAGACTGAGGATTACTACTATTTATGAATGTATCACAGAAAAAAGGTAATTCAAAATCTTCCAATCTCTTGGGCAGTTGTCCTCGGGTATTCCGCAGCGGTCTATCAAATTATTCAATTTCTTCATCAACGATTGAAATGTGATCTCATGACGACAAATCTGTAACGGCTTCCTCTTCTGTAGTTGCAGCTGAACCATCTTGTATATTTGGAACAGAAGACCCATTATCGATACCCTCCATTTCAGACATGACACATATATATTCTGTATTAGCGCTTGGAGGTATATCCACAGTTTCCATGTTGCACTCATTTTCGATGGTGTTTTCCTCAAGTGCTTCTTAAACGAAAATAACGTCTCGTGCCTTCAAAACTTTACCTCGATGTGATGGATCAGCAAGTCTATATCCCTTCGATTGCTCACAGTATCCGACTGTTTAGAATTTGGTTCAAATTTTCTTTTTTGTGCACTTGGGATTAACGAATGAGCCGACGATCCGAAGACTCGCAAATTGATGAGGTCGACTTTGGATCCTGTCCAGAGTTATTCAGGTGTGAATCCAGGAATAGCAGCAGATGGACATCTATTTTTAAAATAAATTGATGTCATAATAGCTCCACCCCAATAACGCATACTCAATCCAGAATCTTGTAACAAGGTTCTATTTTTCTCTACGAGAGTCCCATTCTGTTGAGGACAATGTGGAATAGTTGTTTCATGAATTATCCCACAAGTTTTCATATAATCATCAAAAGCGTTGCTGCAATATTCCCCACCGTTGTCTGTCCTGAGCCTATTGATATTTAGATTGGTTTGATTTTCCACCAGTACTTTGAATTCTTTGAATTTCTGTAATACCTCATATTTATTGTTGAGCAAATATCCGAAACTTTTTCGAGAAGAATCATCTGTGAATTAAAGTATGGTCTTTATTATCTGAACGGTGCAATTTGCGCAATAAAATTACTCTACGGAAAAGTTTTTTATCTTCAAAAATCTTCTGAAGACTATCCCAAGCATTTTTAGCACTATTCGCATCTTTTACCTGTTGGATACATGCAGGCTGCACACTTAGACATATTTTTGCTAGAGCTCTTTGATCTCTATTGACATCTGTATCAGTTCCCAAAACACAGTTCCAAAGACCATCCAGAATTAACGACATTTTCATCTGAAACTTCCAGTTATCATAATCAACAAACAACACCTTCCAACTTTTCAACTGCCAGTCCACTTCCTCCGAGTATGATGGATGTTTGATTATTTGTAACTGTGTTCGAAGTAGTCGGAGTACTCTCAGTTTGACTCATTTCCCACTACGAAACGATGTAAAACTTATATCAATTCACCACACCATAGGAATCTACCTTGACAATATATCGGAGTTTTTGGAAAATTTGGTAACAGCTAATATCACAAATACTTTAACCACATTTTTGGGCCCATAACCTGTTAATATTATGCGCAGGAAGATAGAAACAAGGCCACGTTTAGTTGGAAATATAATGAAGATAATAATAGAATATAATAACTTGGCATTAACTTGACAAAAGTAACTCAAACAATATTGATGAATATAGGGTTATATGATCATATGATAAAGAGTACTAATCTGTATAATAACTTCTTACAGATTCACCATTTCGAAATTAACCAGAAGCTCGATGAATGTATGTATCCCAGCTCTTGATATACGTTCATTTGTGAGCCAAATTATCTGTTACGTAGAGCTTATTCGCTTATTCGGAAAAACACAGGAAAAATCTCAAATCTGTTTGAATCGATCAGTGCTCCATTTCATATTTGATGAGCATATATAACAATCGGCAACGAGAATCCTTTTAATTGAAAGTGAA
This sequence comes from Gonioctena quinquepunctata, assembly GCA_018342105.1. Lineage (NCBI taxonomy): Eukaryota > Metazoa > Arthropoda > Insecta > Coleoptera > Chrysomelidae > Gonioctena > Gonioctena quinquepunctata. The sequence continues at coordinate 322,684 of JAFIRS010001161.1, read as the reverse complement.
CCCAAGGCCCTCACTAAGGAAAAGTAAACATTTTCTGACCGTTCTTTCTCCATTTAGGAACGAATAAGCTCTACTTCTCGATGTGTCCCAGAATCATGCCTACGAAGCTTATGTTAATGTTAGTTCTCAATTGCTCTTTATTGGTATTGTATTTCTTACAAAATCTTATCTCTGGAATTATTCGCATCATGCTCCTAGTCTTCTGAGAGCTATCTGCATTTCAGTATGGAAAACTAGTTTCTCAGTAAAATCTGACGAAATCAAATCAAAAGAAACAATTAAGCCTGTGATATCACACCGTATTCCAACCCCTCTTAAATTTGCATTGAAAATATTTTCAGATAACCGAGAAACCGGGATCTGAGCAATAACCTGAAATTAAGTTTTCCTTCAGGATATTCTCTCTGGGTCAATCAATCGACAAATTTCAGTATCTTCTGACGGTGACGATCATGAGAGCACTTTGAAATGGATATGGTGATAATATGCAGGAGTAAATCTATTTTATGTTGAGATTAAGATGGCTGATGGCCCCGAAGCGAGCAAGTGGTTAACCGGTATTATAGTCGAGATTAACACCATTATGGCAGAAATGACTACGTAGGTGGTGAAACTAACTTCGAAAACGTTCTCAGAATTGAATGAGACATTTCGATATAATTACTTGATATATGGCAGTTTTGGCACTGGTGGGAAACTCCAACAGGCTCAGTTATCGCGCTTTCCGAAATCGAATAAAATATGCATTATGTAGAGAACATCGACGTAACCTTCATTCAGTTATATGAAATATATTTCATATTGTCGAAGAAGTTAATGACAGTTTGATTTGTTTGAAAATATGAACAGGATATTTATAAAATCAGATGTGGAATCATCTGCGACTGAAAGATGAACTTCATTCATTTTCGTTCAAGATAACCTCTTATGGAGTATTTATGTTGGAAATCGAATATTGATTGGAAATATTTTTTCTGTGAATTGAAAATTCTACGATGAAAACTAGATTATTTTTCATAATATCTCACAGAAAATAACTTCCCCGGCTAAAGTCACCCCGGAAATTGAACTACATACATGTGAAAGGACCCTTACTCAAAAGAAGAAATCTGAAAGTAAAAATTTGCATTTTCATTCAGATAGTTATTTGATTTTCTATTCCAGTCTTGATCAAGAAGTCATATATATGGATGAGACAAAGAGAAATGTTTTCCAAAAGAGAGAACTCATCAGAAATCATTTGAAACATTGATGCAAGAGAGGCATCGCGCTCACTAGGTCTTCAATATATTTCAGTCGTTGAGAATCCATTCCACGCTTCCATGATCATCGTGGATTTTTCAATTCTCAGAGAAAAATTCTATTCAATATTCAATTGAGAATATTTCCCTTCTAAAATGACATTATTATTCATTTCATTTATATGGATTCAAACTTAAAGTATAACCCAAACCTGAAGCTTCGTGGTGCCATGAATAGTGATGCCGGTTTTATTGAATTTCAGGAAGGAATTGTGACAAAAAAAATACTAAAAATATAAATTTCTGAACAATGGATACGTTGATTTATGCGTGGATGAATTTTTTTTCTAATTTCATACTAACAGAGTTTCAATAAATTTACTTGCACCCCCTTTCACTCCTTAATTTTGGAGACATCAAACCAAATTTGGCGACTTTGATAATCAGCACATTCTGGCATAAATGTGATATGGTCAGCATTTATGGTTTTCACGGAAAAAAAACCATTTTGTGATTTTCAGATGGAACACCCTGTATTTTCAGACTCTTCAGGAAATTCTGGGCTAGATGGTAATATTTCTTTAATTTTTTGTCAATCCAAATAGAAAGTATGCACTTCGTTTTTCGTGAGGTCATTATCGTTTCGTTTCTGTTGTACAAAATTGAAGTTGTGGAATAACGCACTCATTTCTTATTGTAATACAATGACAAAATTTTCAATTCGATTAATTCCATAATATTTGCTTATTTCTACACACACTTCACAACCTTCACCTGTATGTATGTATGTTCAAATGAATATTATGGAATTTCTGAAATTGATTTTCACACACTTCCGGACGAGCGAATCATTTCAAATTCTGCACACTCATCAAGAACCGATGACAATACAATAATTTTATAGCTTTGTCGTGGTATTCTCACTAAGATTGACAGAACAAAAAACAATTCACAGAATTTGGTGGAATTCACTGGTAAGAATACCTAACATATCTTTCAAAAATTTGGTGAATTCAGTGGCACCGTCTTAGAGTACTTTCAACAAAAATTATGTACAAAAGACCTTATGGGTTGAGGTACGGAGAGGATAAAGAGCCATGTCGGCCCACCTACAATCCACTTTCACCAAAAGTTAGTAAAAACTCGTGTGGATGAATGAATCCATGAGTTTTCTCCCTAAGTTGTGATTTTCTAGCAATACGGACTCTTAAGTTGAACAGGTAATTAAAAAACAGCTTTCCTAGCAATAACTAAAACAATAAAAATAATAAGAATGAACTCATTGACCAAAAAATTAAATTTAATAAAGAAAAAGATGAAATTTTATCTATTTCCTACCGGAAAAGATAAACAGATTATTTCAAATTCAGCATTGGAAAGATCGGCGTGAAGGCTTACAGAAGAATCTGAAATTTTCTACAATATTTGAATTGAATCAGCGTGATACAAATACAGAAATTCTGGGACCTTGTGGTTCTGAGTAATGAAGGATAAATGATCTAGGTTTATTTGGGTTTGTACTCCACTACACAGAAAAAAGTCACTATTGACGTAGCTCTATCAATCGGAATTTTTGGAAAACATTAAGCATATGCCAAGTGATATTGGATTCCGAAAAAGCATTCAGTTATGTCGATTGGTAAATAGTAAATTTCACCACGAGCATGGAACGATCATTACTCACGAATATGAATATTGCGGTATGAGCCATTCACAAGTCTCTCCTGTTCAGTGGCATTATTGTAACTCCATAAATGAATTTTGTCCTCTTATGATGAAGATATCATAAAATGTGAAGATAAAATCAATGTCACCATTCAAAAATAGTTCATTTATCAGTCATAATATTGAATATTACATTTCTACAGTTATTTAGAGTTTTATTTGGACTTATATCAGTTTAAACTTCCACAGTTGAATTTTCGTGACTTTCCCTAGTAGAAGTTGATGGTTAATTTCCTCTGTTTTCGATTGGATTCGGTATTTTATTCGCTACGTCAAACATGATTTTCATCGTTATGTAGCCCTCTGCGTTATGTAGCCCTCTGAGACAGCGGTTGATTTTTAGCCACCATGTCTTATGAAAGAGGTTATGTCTCCTCCAATATCGACAAGAATTGTTGTAGATCTGCGGAAACAATGACCAGTATAAAATTCAGTATCGGGTAGTGATGTAGCAGTTTTTTGTAGATGCAGAAACACGAGCAAGTTCAGTGTACGAGTACTTCGAATGACACATTAAACGATGTCATTGGCGAAATTCTTGGCCATCTTCTGCGCGTCATATGAACTTGTCGCAAAATAAAAAATCAAGTGAGCCGATTACGTTGCCAGTTCCATATCACACATTTTCACGTATGAGTGCAACAACCATTATTCACCAATTGATCTAGAAAAAAGGGTTGTGAAAGAGGTGCTCATGTACTTTTGAGCCTACGTATGCTGAAACTGAGATCCGGATCATCGGCAGAATACTTGATGGTCATATGTAGCAATGACCCAAATGGAAATATTTTATGAATTTGCATTGTGAAAAATTGGTTATTTTTGAATGGTCAGGTTTTTCACAAACATAATTTTTATCTCGAAAACTGTCACAGATAGGTATAGGGAATTATCAGGCAAAGTAGTGAGATATTCTATAGGCATTCCAAACATTATATTACACATAGAGTATTCTCTAAGAAATGACAAGGTAGCCACTATTTTCTAATACAAGCGGCAAAACTGTATTAATAAAAATATTTCATACGAATAGAGGATGTTTGATTATCCACGCACACAAATTTTTGGAATGATCTGTCCTTCCGTTCTCTAAATACTCCTAATGTTCTATTTACCGTGAAACACGTGTTCAGAATCAAATAGTTGTTTTTTGTACTTGCACTCAGAAATGTCCTTTGGAAAAAACAGAAGAAATGCCAGTTCACGATTGATGATACATGACAGCATCACTTCTCCAATTGTTTAAGAGGGTAGTTCATGAGATTTGATTGCTCTGTTAGTCACATTTTCCTATTTCTCGTCTCATGAAGAATATGGTTCTTGAAAACGTTGGCTTCGGCTGTAAGCTCGATGAAAGTCAAAATGTATTGAAAAAATTAATAATAAAAAAACTTTTTGAAGAAAATCTTTCATTTACGCCGCGTACTTAACCTTCCGCAGGTAACGTGAGTGGTTTCTTGATTTTTGATAACGTTTGTCTGATGCTGCAAACATAAATATTTGTTTCATTTTGCGCAAATGTATTTTGTGTCACGATTGTTTTTGCTATCCCAATATACACATCGGCCATATGAGTTGTTTAGAACTGGTGGTTGGCTCTCAACTTGTATTCCGCATACTTCAGCAAGCCGCAAACGAATAGTTCTCGGTATGTTCTGTTGGATGGCTCTTCTGCGATTATGGTCTTCGAGTAATTGAAAGCTCAACATCTCTATGAATTTTCTTCTATGCATTTTTTCGGAATTGGTACTCTAAAAACAATATAGGAATTCATCCCAGAAACGTTTAGGGTACCATAAAAAATTACCATCGGCCACCGACGATCGCACGGGCACAATTATTAGCTTCGCACATCTTATCCATCACTTCGACGCCTCCTTCTGTTTTATTGTAATCAATAATGATTTCTGGCTTAGGAGTGTCTTTATCAACTGAGTCATCTTCGAAGTGCATGATTGATATATACATTTTCTTTGAATTCTGAGTACCATAATTTTTTTTAGTAAATTATCCTTCTCGTTTCAGATTGGGCACGACGTATACTAATTTCTGACGACAAACCTCTATTGACGACAATGTACAACGACAAGATTCTATAGTACGAAGGACCTGGCAAGGAAATATAAACACAGATAGTGAGCAATATTCAATCAGTCGGTCGAGACCGTCGTATAAGGAATCAAATGTATGAAGATTTGAGTCATCCTGAAATGATTTAATATTTTCAAATTATTTGGTTTCAAGCCGTCTCGAAGTGTTTATAGGGTACCAATCTGTTAATTGAAGAGGTTGGTAGTAACAACTTGTCGAAGAATTAATTATCAATTTGCGCACTTTGAAAGTAATCAACAAAAATTAATCAGGTCAGCGATACCGAATAAGTGATCTTTAGAGTTTTATTATTTATTCATTTTTACTTTGTTAGCCAATTGATTTCAATGCATCGTTATACAGTCTCCTTAGATTTCAACTATTTTATACTCTAGGAGCTGAAATTGATGAATGACATATGTACAATTCAGCCCATTGAATAATCTATACAAATCGTATTACTGAAATAATGTCATCCATGTACGAAAGGTACCCTGGCAGAAAGCGGAAAATATATAAACTACAGATAGTGAGCGCGAATATTCAAATCAGTCGGTGCGAGAGACCGTACGTTATAAGCGGAATCAAATGTATGTAATGAATTTGAGTCATCTCTGGAAATGATTTAATAATATTTTGTTAAATTATTTGGTTTCAAAAAGCCTGTCTCGCGAAGTGTTTATGAAAGTAGGTACCAATCAATTTGATTATATTGGACAATGTATGGTTGGTAAGTAACAACTTGTCGAAGAATTAATTTTATCACAATTTGCGAGACAAGCTTTTTGAAACCAAATAATTCAACAAAATATTTAAATCAGGTCAGCGATGACCTGAATAAAGGTTTGTCTTTAAAAAGTTTTTTTATTATTTATTCATTTTTTACTTTTCAGTTAGTTTGCCTCAATCTGTTGATTTCCAATAGTGCATCGTTATTACAAGGTATCTTCCATGTTAGATTTTCCAACTATTTTATACTCTCTAGGCACGCTTGGAAAAAATTGATGAATGACATGTATTGGCACACAATTCACAAAGGGCCCATTGCAATATTACAATCTATACAAATCGTATTTACTGAAATAATGTCCACTCCATGAAAGTGTAGAAAGAATTAAAAATCAAAATCCCAATACTTGCCCTATTGAATGTAAATTGTATTTTCGATTGCGTGCTTATATTCATTACGGAAGTAAACCAATCTGGTGTGATTCTCATCACTGCTTTTCATTTAATGGGTATATCATGAAAACCTTCTTGATTGATATATTTGAATTGATCGAATTCACACCATATAAAAATATTATATAATTTGAAATTACGTTGAATGAATCCAAATTTGCTGAACCTATCTCATATTCGAGATTTCCATCCGAATATGTTGGTGGATTGAAATCACAACTCAATATTTAGGTTTGATTACTCAAAGAGGAAGTATAAGACAAATTTTACGATGGTTGTTTATTGACAAAAGAAGGAAATACAATATCGAAATTGGTTTTACTATAGAAAAAAAAAAGACAGTAATGTCCACATCGATAGTGGTAGTAATATTTCTAGTCGGTATCATAATCATATTGAATATTGTTCACATCATTATTACTGAGGAAGTAATGTATCACTTCTGTTTATTGGTCTATGATTACTAGATATCGAAATATAAAACATGTTCATCCTTCTCAACATATGCCGTATATCGTTCCCCAAATCACTATCTAAATTAACTATGCCACATTTTTTTTTTAAGTTTGTATCTTATGACAACATGTCGAAAATACGGAATTCTCAAATGAGTAGCACGTTCTATGATATCCATATTGGTTAATACTCTGTGTTGGAGATATTTTTCAACTTCAAGATGATTGAGCAAACCTTCCACAACGTTCACGAGATCTCAAATACAATCATTTTCCTTTTTGTTGCATAGCCACATCATATATCTCTCTCTCTCTCTCTCTTGTTCAGCAAGTTGTCCTCTTTCAGCCTTCGCTCCTTTGACTGCGGAAGCAATGGAAGCTACATTTCTAACTGATCTGAAGCTCCTAGAAGAGGTGATAACAATGGAAAAAACAATTTTTTCTTCTGGGTTTTGACCACTCTCTTCCTCCCTTTTATTTTTGGTTTCTAGGCAATTTTCAATTCACAACTTTCCTTTTACTAACAAACGTTTTTTTTTTCTGTTCAATTCCCTACACAGCTCAATTTTCATATCCTTGATATTTGATATTCCAAATGCTGTAATATTTTTCTCCAATTTTGCTTTCAAACGTTCAGAAATAACTGACGTTGGTTGCTGGTCAGCGATAATTCTAGTTTCAATATATTTTCTGAGAATATGCAATATCATGTACTTTGCACGTTTCAACCACATGATTCGCACATTGATCACCTCTCAATTGAAAAATTTATAACTATGTTCTGGATCCACAATACCAATATCCTGGAACATGTATACCTACAGAAAGTTTATTGATTAGAGTTGGAAAGACCCCAATCACCACTTGTAGTGTTCCAAGTTTAACTGGCAATTGACTACTTTCTCTTGACCATTGAATTGATATATATATATATATATATATATATATATATATATATATATATATATATATATATATATATATATATATATATATATATATATATATATATATCTATGAAAATTAAAATTGCGTCTGTTGAAATATACTCGAAAGATGCTTGTGGCATCTCAGAAAAAAATTTAAGTAATAGAAAAAAACCATATTCGAGCAGGAATCGAACCTGCGGCCTCTAGATCTCTAGTCTGGAAGAAGATGAAGATGTTCTTTTCTATAATAAAAAATCTGTCTGAATTGCCACAATCTTTCTTCGCGTATATATTCACAGTCGCACTTTTCATTTTCGTATTTATATATTTGGCAAAAATTTTGTTCAGTGGTCGAAGATCGACTTCCTGAAGCTTCGCTGATATCGTCACGTCGATGGTGACGTTAGGGAGAAAAATAAATTGATCTTGATGGCCACTGATAGATGATCTATAGCACTATAGAGATCCAAAGGAAGCAGGCTCGATTCCTGCTCGAAGATGGTTTTTTCAATAATTAAAAATTGTTATGAAATGCCACAATCTTTCTATATGTATATATATATATATATATATATATATATATATTTATATATATATTATATATATATATATATATATATATATATGTATATATTGTATATATATATATATATATATATGAAATACAATAACTGTAACAATGGTGCATGTTATTAGGAAAAATGAGTAAAACTTGTTATTTCCAAATATAATGTTATTTCAAAGCCGTTCTGATACTAGAATACCTCATAAAATTTTACCATTATGATTCTGTATGTATCTTGACAACTTTCAAAGCTTCAGTTATGACTCTGAGGATGAATAGTTCATCAGAAAGTCCTCAGACAATTATTACAAAAAGAATATCTCTGATATCAATATTATTCAAAGGAGTACGATATTTGAGTCATTCAGTGTCCATGAAAAAAGCAACATGAAATATGAAGAGCACTTACCGTGTTGTGAGACTATCGTCCACATACGGTCATTTTTCATTTTTTAGTTCTGTTTTCCAGACTTTTTGAGTTTGCATAATCGATTCTTATTGAAATATCAATTACAATTATAAAAAGAATAAAATATAATTTTCAATCCTGAGATAAGTTCGGCCCATCAAACACTTTGTAACAAATTCAACTCACTGGGTTGAAAGGTTTTCACTTTAGAAGGCTGGGATAGAGGGACAGACTCTATATATCATCAGTATCCTATTTCTCAGGCTTTCCGCCTGGAATACCTGAAAATATTATCTACTTCCTATTTTATGATCTTTACATCATCAGTGTTCTATTTCTCAGGTTTTCCGCCTGGAATACCTGGAAATATTCTCTACTTCCTATTTTTATGATCGCATTCAACTTCTTCATTATCCTCCATTTTTTTAACTTTGGCTTACTTTTTTCCATGAACATTCATTAAGTATAAATTTATCAACGATTCTAGAGACTATTTCGATATCAAACGGAATCAGAAATATTGTTTGTTCCAATAGCAAGGTACTTCCTACCCTAATGTACGAAAGGGGTGTCGATGCACAACATTTACATCTCTCATTAAACGGCATCTGCGGTCGAGCAGGATCAGAGCCCAGAGAGCGAGCAAAACAAAAAGCTCACCGGCAGAGCCAGCTCATTATCCCGATAAACTCATTAGGCGCGCTTGACCTGCAACACGGCTTTTTTCCCCATCATGAATGAGTTGTGTGGAGTATCACAATGTTGAGTCCCAGAACTGTCTTCAACGCAAAGTGTTCTGTATAATAATTATTCGTTATGTTTACTCATTTGGCAAATTCATATTCAGAGGCTTACGATCTGCAAACTATTATACAGGGTGTTGATCAAATTCGTTGACAAACTCGAGTTCGAGTACTTTCACGAAGTTGATATAACGGATTGGTTTTTGAAATAAGAGTTTTTTTTTTTAATTTTTGAAGATAATCCTTTCTGAGTTGACACTATCATACATTCAGCAGTGGTGATGAAATGATATCATTACGTTTGGAAATTATCTGAAAGTTCTTTTTTTTTCATTAAGTTCCTGACCTGTTGAACCCCCATGATTTTTTTTATGAGTAATTTTGATGGGTGGTGCTTTTTAACTTTTTATTCTCTCGGAGTCTTTCAAATAGGGAAACATCTTCTGAATATGCAGAACAGAAATCAATTATTCTGCTCTTTTGGAGGAAAAGTGATATTGTGAAACCCTCGATACAGTATTCGTTAATATTCAGGTCTAGTAAATATTTCAGAAATTGGATATTCTTTTGAATGGAGAACGTTATTCTCATAATGATCTCTGAACAAAGCGCACTTGAAGTACCACAGTGTGAAGACAAATTCACTGGAAATACAAAACTGTTATAATCATTAATTCAGAGTAACATCGACTAGCGAATATGTTCAAAGATATCAGTAGTATTCCTTGAACCGTATATAACTTCTGTGAGCAATTCTCCAAATATTTGCTCTGAACAGAATGCATACTTGCATGCATTGACCAGATTTACCTCTATCCTTCAGCAGTTTGGGAGAGTCCGAGCGGGGTTCAAATTCTGGTAGGTATATTTACTTATGGTTCACTTTCACACATGACATTACCAGAGCAAGAAAAAACGCTTATCACGCCAGAACATCGATTTTGTGTAAACTTTCCAAAAATGTCCAAGAGTTTCAAGGAGTGGTAGAAGCCAACGAAGTTAAGACGAACCAAAATGAACATGTTATCGTATTAAAGCCAAAAATGTATCAAATAATGTTATTTTTTCATTTATATGTTCTATGTAATTATATTTTTGGATTTTTGGGTGCTTTTCAGTTTTAAATTAGTTAGTACTGTTTTGATAGGTTATGAAGAATTCAATAAAGTTTTGAATTTGTATAGGTAATTTTTTTTACTCCTACATACGTTCCTATATTTTGTTAGTAATTTGAAAGTGCGGCAACAAGGCCAATTTTTTGCAATTTTCAACATATCTTCTTTGAGATCCAATGTAGCCCACGCTTTTTTAAGGCAGGTAAGTGGATATGGTTTTGGTACCCAACTTGGATACGTCCAGCAGTTTGTACTAGTTAATCCCGTTGAATAATTAATTGATTAAAAGGATTGAATTCATGTCAAGGTCCACTTTGTATTTTTCTCAAGAATAATTTCCATTTTGGGCTCCACTTGCCAAAAGTACCATTTAGTCATGAAAAACAAGACATTATAAGAACTATGTAGTAACATTGTAGTACTGTAGGTTCCAAAATAGACTTTAGTCACATAGTTCACTGATTGGCATGTATATCGTCAGTCCATATCCTTGAAGCCATGGAACGTTCCGTGTATGTATTTGTCATTATTTCAACATATTGCTTGAAATTCCCCTTAAGTGAAAAAAAATCTCGAAAGTATGTTGAGAAGTATATGAAATGTGGAGACGAAAACGGAGATGATCAAGAAACTGAAAAATCAATTATCTGTTTGTTAATGAATGGTGAGTGCTTCTAAAAAAAAATCCCTGACTCCGAATTGTGAAAAGTGAGGATTTCATGATTTTGGATGGGATGGATGGATGAATTTTGACGAATATGCTGAGAACCAGTGCATTTGCCATATCCATGAAAGGCCAGTGCATTCAGCATATTTCACCAGTAGCTATTGAAGAGTTCCACTATTCACCTCCTGGCTCCATCATCAGATCAGATCCATGAAACCAAATCATAGTATTGTCATCCAAACTACATATACATACCGAATTTCAACTCGATACAAAAATTAGAAGATTAAAATTGACTTCTAAAATTTGATAACATTGTTTGTTAGTTACAAGTGAAACTAATAAAAGCGTGTTAAAAAAGAACAAGAACAATCAACAACTCACAACACAAGTAATTGCATACGCTGATGACGTAGTGATTATTCGAAAAGTAGAAAAGAACGTGAGACGTTAAACATAAATGGGAAAAAAACACAGCGATTGATTTTAAATGCGAAAAACACATGTTAAAGCAAATTGATATTTTTTTGTGTCAATAAATAGAAACAATGGGAAGGACCATAAATGAGATAGAACAGAATACTGGGTGTTTTATTAACACGAGTCAATATTTGAGGATGAAAAAATTGAGTAAAAAAATAGAATCTACAGTATATCAGTAAGACCAACGATAACATATGCAGTGGAAACAATAACAAGGAATGAAGAAGAAAATATTTGAATGGTATTGATATCAATATAATTCCACTATTTTTTGTATTTTTTTTCTTTTTTTTTTGTAAAGCGACGACGATTGCCAGCCAGTCGCATACTGGATTTTCTAATTGATTCATTACTATCGAATTAGTCTCTGTTCCTCTATTATTTACCAGGACAGCAGGAAATAATTCAATTCACGCCAACTGAAAATGTCACAGTGAATGAATAATTCGTCTCGTCAAATACAATGATATATAATTTGGTCCTTCGAGCCGGATTCAAGAATTCAACTGGATAACTTTTTATGGTCCAATAATCAATTTAAACTTAACAAACTTTCTCGATTTGTCTTATATGTATATGAAAACAATAAATACATTTTTATAGGTTATTTCTACATTTTTTTTTTTATTTTGGAACAAATGTAATACTCAGACATTCAGTAACTTCCATCTCTTCCTCTTCATAAATAAGTACTGGTTAGTTGAAATTGGTTTCCCTTCAGGCATTTTCAATCAAAAACTGTTTTTACGCGAACTAACAATATTTCATTATAATTCTGCTAATTATCGAAAATTACTCGACTTCCTCTGGAAAATGTCAACGATTGCCCAATAGCATACCGGATTATCTAATTAACGTATTGCCATCGAATTAATTGATATCTGTTCCTATTTTATTTACCAGGGCAGCAGGAAATCATTCAATTCGCGTCAACTGAAAATGTCGCAGCGAAGGAATAATTCGTCTCATTGAATACTATGGGAAATATTACCATATAATTTGGTCCTTCGAGCCGGATTCGAGAATTTGGATTGATAACGATTTATGGTCCGATAAATAATTATAAACTTAAAAACTTTCTTCTCCTTAGATTTGTTTTTATGTATATGAAAACAATTTTGATATATTATTGTGTAATATACATTTGTAGAGATTATTTCTACTAATTTTTAATTGTAGAAAATGAGAGTAATGAACATCGAGGAAACATAAACGAAAAGTGGAAAAATATATCTATTCAGTGACTTTCAACTCAACCTCTTTATATTCAAGTTATTGCTAGTTTCTCTTCAGGCATTTCCAATCAAAATCTATTTTTTCACGAACTACAATATTTTATTATAATTCAGCTAATTATCGACGATTGCCCAATAGCCAGCCAGTCGCATACTGGATTCTCTAATTAACGTATTGCCATCAAATTAGTCTCTGTTCCTATTGTATTCACCAGAACACCAGAAAATGATTCAATTCACGCCAACTGATAATGTCGCAGTGAAGGGATAATTCGTCTCGTTAAAGACTATGGGATACATTTCTATATAATTTGGTCCTTCGAACCTGATCGAAGTATTTGGATCAATATGAAATAACCTACTATCAATGCATACTGAATAAATACCATCATACCGAATGATGGTTGAACAACTGATTTCGATAACCCTTTTCCAAACAGGATAATAGGATTGAAATATACGGAAAATATAGGAATATAAATGGCATAAAATTATTGATTTTATAAACGGTAACAGATATATCAGGATTGTTCATTTCAATCGAGAAATCCTTTCTGAATATTCATGAGAGCAGTAGCTCTTTTGTACTCCCATGTCGCAGTAAATTTGATCTATGAATTCAAAACAGAAAAAAATGATGGGGCGGCCAGTTGAGAATGTAGATTTCAAAATTTAATTATTAATTCTCAAAAATCCATCAATCAAGCTAACAAACCATGTGTTACAAAAAATGTGAAATTCATTCACTGGAAAACACAAACATTATTTCTATTTCTTTATGAACCTCAAACTCTAGAATGAAAAATTGGGGAAGATTCGGAACGCTTTTGATAATTTCATGTAATCTGGCTTGAATCAAAATAATAGAAATGCTCTTTTTGTATGAACATTAAACCTTCCGATCAAAAGTTGGTGAAAAATCCAAATCTCTCAAAATTCTTCCTGATATTTCTATGTAATCTGACTCAAATCAAAAGAAAGAACTATCAAAAGCACACAAGGATGTTGACAGTACTCACTTCAAATCCTTATATCACTTAGGCCCGGTATTTTCACCTCCGGTTATACTAGGGATAAATAAACCAATGGTTAGATTGTGCTTTTGCATTATCAATAAACGTTTCAAAAGCATATTCCAACCATTGGTTAATTTATTCCTAGTAACATCGGAGGTGAAAATACCGGGCCTTAGAAAAATTATATCTGATATTTACCATTTGAAATCCAGAAATGACAAAATACAATGATGTTCTGTTTGGCGGTGAAAGAAAAACTCAAATAGTATCCAGTTGACACGAGCGAATGAACTTCAAATGGAAGGAGCATACAGGGTGAACACAAATTATTAGTTCTCATGAACAGTAATTTAAAGCGATCTTCAATTTTTTTATTTGTGTGTACATCTTGGAGAAAAAAGTTGTTCAGCTCATGAAGCTCTATCGTGAGACATATAGTTTGCCAATACTGCTATAAAATTAAAGATTGAGTATTTTCCTTAAAACATTTTTGTGCCCATTTTGAAAAATGTGGCATCCACTTTGTTGACAAATTTCGATATATCCTATATATATATATACAGTGTCCGGCATAAAGTTCGCAGCATATGGAAAACTTTTTTATTATTCATTTTTCAAAAAAAAACATTCGTGATAAAACCCTCTGCATCATCCCAAACCTGTAAAGCAAACACCAAAATTGAATGTTATACGACCCTTTACGAGGAGATAGCATGCTTCGTTTTCGAAATAATATGATTCCATTACTTTATTTCTCACGGTAGAATTCAAATTCATGGGGAAATATTGTTCAAAATCGAATGTTGATCCATAAATTCAAGTCATAGCCACCTATGACCAATTTGATATTTCAACTTTTTTTCCCAGTTTTCCCTCAGCGCCCTGTACAACATAAGGAATAGTATGCTAGACGAATGGTATATTGTTAGATATGATGATATCACTCTCTGAATGTTTTCCCATTTCTCCCTCCCATCGGAAATCACATTAATTGAATTATGTGACGGAATTTCACAAAATCTTGCTGCAAATAGTAAATAAAACTGAATTGTCCCCAAGGTATAATGCCAGAATGAAAATGAATTTATTTTTATACTACGAATAACATCTCTTAAGACAATCAGGAATTGTAAAATATGACAATTTTTATATAGTATTTTTTCCAGCAAGACATCGGGAAGCATCTACAATATTTTATTGAATTTTTTTACGGCATTCAACGTACAAAATCAAGGTTTTGATCCACTCGAAAAATGTATTCACGTATCATTTATGGATTTCGAAATATTGTTGGTTGTTACATTCGACTTCGATAGCAATACTCAGCT